>JAQQZT010000038.1:11016281-11036353 GCA_030068275.1 Clarias platycephalus | reverse complement strand
GGTGGTGTAGGTCAGTGTGTCTGCGCTTGTGTTGATTAGTCAGTCCAGACCCAATATTTTGAGGTAGTTGAGTTAAGTTGAGGTAGTAGGCAAGCATGACTTACAGTATGTACACTGTCTAGTGGCTAAAAACATGTCAGTCCAAACCATTTCATCAATAAATATTTCGGACATTCTAGACTTGCTAAAAGAGCTTTTTGTCCCCTGAATAAATACGTCATTACATAAAGAATACAGAAAAAGACACAGCTCCCACTGACATTTCCTGTTTCAAAAACAAACAATATGACTGAATGGCAGGAATGCATGAGAAACACTGGGAAACACTACACTTGTTGATCACTGGGCTGAGACAGTGGGTCACTGTGATCACTGGGGCAGCAGAATGTGCTGGCACCATGGCAAGTCATATGTACTGTACAAAATAGTACTTTTTACAGAAGGTAATCAAGTTTAAGGCCTAAAAACAGCCTACATCATCAATGACATTTACTTACTGTACTCGCCATCAATGAGGTGGAGCTGTCGCTGCTTTTTAAATTGAAATAATTATCACACAAGACAGGAGAGTAACATGAATGCCACATTGCTGAATTTCTTTTTATAAATTTGGGTTAATGTGCAATTGAGTGCACATAATGTCTCCATTTTTAATCCACAGGTGTAAATAAGTTCAAAACTATCGTTATCACAGTGACCTTCCAAGATCAGAAATGTAAAGAACAGGATAACAGTGCATGCTGTTATTGGAACACAATCGATGATGGGGGAATGTTGTGATGACTTCAATCTAATTCATTAACGGCATTTGGAGCAGTGGCCCTTATCCAGAGTGACTTACATGTCTTACTAGGACCTCCCAATCAACAGACCAACACCTTAACCAATGAGCTATCCCTGTTTTTTTTCACTGACCTGATTTTGGAAGGTCAGTGTGAATAAAAACTGCTATTTAACTAGAACTGGAAATTTGAAATGGCTTCTCACTGGTTGGACAGTCTCTTTGCCCACAGGTTGCCCCCGGGGTGAGTTGGGGGTCTGTGCGTGTCTTTTCTCTGGTGGAGGACCCTGTGAGATTGGTGTACTGGTAGAAGGATGGATGCTGGTCATCTGTAGGTCGATGCCATCTTCCAGGTCTTCGTCTTCCTCCTTCCAGTTCTTGAGCTCGGCTTGGTACTCCTTTTGCAGGAACTGGGGGAGATGGTCCTCCTCAATGGAGATGATCCTCTGTAGAGGGTGTGTAGGAGAACGCCATTGGTCCGCTCGACCCTCCTGCCCTGAAGTCGAACCCTGTCCCATTACACCTCTTGCACTCTTCCTCTTAGAATGTGGCAGTACGTCCTCGTCATCATCACTGAACAGTACAAGAGACGACAAATATGCAAAAGCGTTCAAAGAAACGAAACAGTAATATACTGTTTTTATATCTGGTTATAAAATTTTATACATTTGTCTGATTGCACATTTTATTCAGCTGAAATGCCCTTAAAAATACCTCTTAAATGATTGTTTCCTTTCTGGGTATCCAGATCTCTGTGCCCTTGAGGCCTTTACAGCCGAGTTCTTTGGTTTCTGGGGGACCAAACATTATTACATAACCTTATTGCCTTAAAAACTGCCAAGTCTAAATAACATCTATAAACTCACTTGATAGGACATATCCTGCTCATCCCGTAAATGCTTGTTCATTTCCCTAAAAGAAAAAAACATTTAAACAGCTATTTGATCTGTTCAGACAAAACAGGCTGTTGTTTACTGGATTTCTAGTCGTATTCTTGCCTTAGTAAATCTAGTTGCTTAAGTAGACTTGCTCTCTCTCTTTGCAAACTCTCAGTAACTCTGTACATCTCCCTGAAAATCAGAAAACAACATAAAGCAACCGGGAGCAAGAAGACACATTCACGTGGACGTGCTCATGTAATGTTGGTGGTCAACCTGTTGCTATGGGCAAATCCACTGTAAAGCACATGACCGTAAACATGTTAAAAATCAAGGTGAGATGTGTACAAAGTGCGTGTAAAGTGTGAGTGAGTTCTCACAGCTCTCGCTCCTCCTGTAGGCGAGAAGCTTTGTCCTGCAGCAGATTGAGCTGCTCCTGTGCTAAGCTCAGCTCCTGAGTGCTTTGCTCGAGCTCCTGAGACAGCTCCTCGTTATACTGCTTCAGTTTCACGTTCTCTACTGCAGTCTCCCTCTGCTCGCTGTGGAGCTCACGACACTGCTGCTCTAACTGACACACACACACACACACACACACATAGATCTCATTAACCCAAAGATTAGAGAAATACAATTAATTGTAAAGCCTTAAAAAAATATTCAGAAATGCAGCTTTGAGAATTATCCATAAATTCCTAATAATGCTTCATGAATAAAAAAAAAAAATAAATAAATAAAAAGACAGCACAATGACAATATTTTGTGTCAGATGAAAAAAACAGCGATCTCCTCCTGTAAATTCTAAGAAATATTAACTCTTTAATGCAACACATTTTAATCTGCTTCCTATTTGAGGTTTATGGATGCAAATTTCCCTTTCAGTACAGGTTCTCAAAACAATAGAACTGTATGTTAAATGCAAAACACTGATTTGAAGCATATCAGTGATGATTTGGAAGACTTGAAAATATAATGACATATACAGTGGAACCTCGGATTATAAGCATAATTCGCTCCGGAAGCGGGTTCGTATTCCAAAACACTTGTAAACCAAATTGATTTTCCCATAGGAAATAATGGAACCTCAAATTATTCATTCCACAGGGCAAAAAAATAAATACATAAAAATAATGAACACAAAATAAAACAAATTAACCTGCACTTTACCTTAAAAAAAAAAGTAAAAATAAATCCCGACAGATAAGTGTTTCCATTTGTGCGCGCAGGCGCTGTGTACCATGTGTGTGTGTGAGTGAATCTAAAGTAAGCTCCCCTTTCCCCCTTCTCGTCTTACACAGTTACCCTTGCTCCACTCTTTTCAAACACACACACACACGCTCACACAACGGATACACCATTTTATCGGAAAAGAAATCTCTCTAATGACAGTTGATTGAGCAACACACTAACAATCACTGCTGCAAAGTAAAAATAAAACAAATTAACCTGTACTTTACCTTTGAAAAGAATCGTGACAGAGTAGTGTTTCTGTGTAGAGCAGAGAGAAAGAGTGTGTGTGTGTGTGTCTGTGAAGGCGAAAGTAGAAGGGGTCTGTGTGTGTGGCACGGTGTCCAATGACGCGCACAGACACAAAGAGCAGACTGATACACTAATGAGACTTGCTTTTAAGACCCAGCAGGGGAGACGATTACCCACAATTCCGCAGCGCAAGAGAGAGAAAGACCGTTGGCTCAGTTGTGATCATGTGACGCTCGGCGTCAAAACAAGAAGCGCATGCGTGATACATGATACTCGGTACTCGTAAACCAAGACTTTAATTTTCCAAGTCAAAATTTATTTAAAATCTTTGCTCGTCTTGAGGAACACTCGTAAACCGCGTTACTCGCAATCCGAGGTTTCACTGTATTGCTGTTTAGCTGAAATCACAATGCAGTTTATATTTATAAGAGCACCTGAACTACCAGTCCAAAATGCAGAAGGCAGTTTTACAGCAGGTATCAGATGTGTTTATTTTATGTAACATTTGCGCTGACAGTTTTGGTTTTTCGCATGGTAATGACAAAGGGATGTAACGAGTACTATCCGCAACAGGATATGTACAGTATCATCTGTCATATAAGGGGAAGTAGACAAGTTTCTGGGGACTGAAAGCAAATGAAAAAGTTATTATTATTTATTCAACTCACTTATTCTCTATACCGCCTATCCTGTACAGGGTTGTAGGAAGCACGGAGCATATCCTAGGGGACTCAGCGTACTAGGTGGGGTACATCCTGGACAGTGTGCCAATCCATCGCAGGGAACAAGCACACATTCATATTCCAATTAGCTGAAACTGCATGTCTTTGGACTGTGTGAGGTAATCTGGAGTACGAGGAGAACATCTCCATGCACACGGACACAAAGGCAGGACTCAATCCCTCAACCCCGGAGGTGCGAGGGATATCCACTATGTTACTGTGCTGCCTAAAATAGATACAGTACAAGTATCCAAAATATTGTGGCACATAATTTTTAGATCAAATGCTATTCACCAAGAATGTAGATCGAGTGAGAATGATTTTTGTTCAAAACAACTGTAAATCATTTTGCGAATTGTTTAAATTCATTAAATTATAATTTTGCATACAAAGTTTGTTATACAGTACAACACTTCACACTCATATTTATTAAGGGTGCCAGTCATTTAAAAAAAAAATAAATAAATAAAAATAAAAAAACATTGCCTCTTTATCTTTGTGTCTCATGCACTTTTCTGAAATTTTTTTATTTTATTTTATTTTTAAAAAGTGTTCACGCAGGACCTGTGGTAAAAAAGGCCCAGCAGCGCCTCTACCACCTCAGACGCTTGAGAAAATTCAGACTCCCCTCCAGGGTGCTAAGGAACTTTTACTCCTGCACCATAGAGAGCATCACGACCTGGTTCGGGAACAGCACCATGCAGGACAGACAAGCTCTACAGAAGATGGTGAGATCACCCGAGCGCCTCATCCACACCGAGCTCCCTGACCTGCACTCAATCTATGTCTTTTTTTAATTTTTATTGGAGATAAAAAATAAAAAAAAGAGGAAGCTATTTGTCTCCGCCTCGTGTGCAAGAGGTGCTGGACCAAGGCCAGGAAGATCACGAAGGACCTCAGGCACCCCAAAAACGGACTGTTTTCTCTGTTGCGGTCAGGAAAGCGATTTTGCTCCCTGAAGGCCAAGACAGAGAGACTGAGGAGGAGCTTCTTCCCGCAGGCGATAAGGTCTCTCAACCAAAACATCACACAGGACTAAAAACATCCCTTTGCACACTGCACTTTATGGACATTTCTCACACCTGACAATTATAGTTTATGGACATGTAGTATATGGACTCATGCACATTTGCACTCACCCTGGACATTTCTGGACATTTACTGTATACTTCATTTCATTTTTACCATGTCTAGTCATTTCAATTCTGCATAATTTCTGGACATTTATATCCATTTCATTTTGCACATTTTCCATATTTGTACAGTCATGTGTATATTTTGTACAGCTAGGTTTTTTTCTCCTTTTTTTTCTTTATATCCCATATGAAATGTCGTATTTAGATAGCTTTTATAATAATGAGGTGAAGCAACCAACAATCCATCGTAAACAAAACACTTGATGCACTTTACACTTACTGTAACTATAGAGATTGTATTTTTAAGTGCTGTCAGAAGAGAACTGTCCAGCACTAAAAGATCATGTGCAAGGACTTGTTTGATAAGAATGCAACAATGGTGCCAAGCACTGCACCATGCCAAAAATAGTCTGAAAAGCTGGATCATACCATGAGCCATCTCAAAAGCCCTGATTAGAGACCATTCAGTATTTGTGCTCCAATAAACAAAACATTGGTGGACTCCCTTTGTTGGCTTTGATTGCTTGAACAATAGAGAGGTGTAATTAAAAGAGAAAGGGCTAGTTTTAGACACTTGCTGCTACTACACTTAATTAGCATAAAAAAAAAACGAAAGGGCTGTCTTTTTAAAAAAATTTTATTGGAGATAAAAAAAAAAGAGGAAGCTATTTGTCTCCTCCTCGTGTGCGTCATTATTATGTCAGTAGTATTAGGCTTTTGTAGGATGAGATTTAATTAAATAAGGAACATCTTTATTAAAGGGAGAAAAATCAAAATGAAAATTTAAACACAGCATTCTGAAAAGAATAAATGCTGATTGAAAAAAAAATATTTCTGGGCTAAAAACATTATTTGCTCTTGTATCATTTCTAAATACTGAACCTGTTCTACTGGACGAACTACCGTGTCCATTACATTCACATGCCTCTATTAGTCAATTATTCTTCAAGCATGAATCCACCATACTGTATATGTCCACAAACATGCAAGGAAAAAGAAACATCCGGAAAATCAAAACAGTCACTCACCCGTTTCTGTTTGTTTGAAATCAATTCAAGTTCCTTCTCTTTGTTAGAAAGCTGGTACTCGAGATCTTGACTGCGGGTTAAGAACCTTTCAGAATCCTGCAGGACAAATCAGACCTCATAGAAATAAGAAAGGTGTCAAACATATATAAAAATATATGTGATTAAAAACATGGTTGGGTGTATTGTTAGGAAAATAATATTTTTTAAAAGGAGAGGTACGAGGATTTGAGGATTTCTGTCAGATATTTGATAAATAGCATATTTTGAAAATACATGTATGTGCTAGAAACCAGATAACATTGTTATTTATCATTTAAAAAAAAAAAAAAAAAAGAATTGTTACGATATTTCACCTGTAAAAGAATCCTCTCTTTCTCATTTTTGATCTGTTGCTCCATTTCTTCATAGAGACGCTGAATTTCATCATCGTGGGAGGCCGCCTTTCTGTACAGGACATATCAGCTATCAGATATCTCACAATTATGTGAAAATGGAGCGTTTTTCATCTGTAATATTTTTGTACACGCACTAGACACTGAAACTCATCCAACAGCCCAGTGCGAGAAATTCAGAGAAGATAATTATTACAAACAACACATTCAACTCTGGCAAACTCAAACTCATATTTGCCATGATAAAATGAACTTACTGTACTTCTGCATATCCTGGCTGATGTCTCACTGCAGTGTCTGCAGTTACACTTAAAAAATTAATCGTGACAAGCATTTTGCTTTGTACTCTAACCCTAGCTACAATGGTTACTCAATCGGAATGGTTATTACTGTCGCACTCACCGCCGTTTAAAGGCGACAGCGGCCAAAATAAATCAGTTGCATTTCTACACAGTAGCAATTAAGCAATACTGCCTTCATAAGAAATAAAATAGTAAATGACTGACCTTTTTAAAGCAGTTTCCATCTCACTCTTCTCCTGGTTAGCTTCTTTAATTTGGTAAGTGACCCTGGCAAGAAACTCCTCAAAGTTAGACAGTAGATGAGGCTCATCCCTGCGCAGCTGTGCCCACAGACTGCGCACTGCTACTGGACTAAGACATGAGAGAAGGTCAAATAACTTGGTTTAGAATATGTCTTTAGATATATACCTTTAATGTCAAAACAGCATTTAATGAAAAGAAATTAATTAATTAATAAATAATAAATGCAATGCCAATAGTTAAATGATGCAACCTAGACAAAAAGTCATGTTTTATGCCTCTTGTTCTTTGCTTGCGGTTTATCGTCGTTAGCATCAGTGCAATCCTTAATTCTAATATCGTAACATTTTACTATTTTATATACAAGCTGTCATTTTATAAAATACGCACAAATTTTAAATATTTATTTACACAGATTTATGAAATTATCTGTAAAAGAACTGTCAGATCCTTAAGTATTTGGACAGGGGCAACATTTTTTTTTTTTACTTTTTAAATTTTTTTTTTTTAAATCATATGTTGCCTTTTTTAAATTATATGATAATTTAGTAGTATGCAGTCCAAAAAGGTGCTCATCATTGGACAACAAATTGGAAAACAAACCTTTAGGAAAATTAAAGGAGCGGCCACATCAATTTCTTAAAAATTTGGAAATGTGTTTGCATGCTCTTCCACACCACAAGGCCAGGAAAACTACAGTATAGAAGCCAACTAAAATTGATGATCACAGAATTCTTTCACTGGTTTAAACAAACAAACAAACAAACCCAAAAAAAAAAAAAAAAAAAACATTACAAAATCTAGCCAAGGTAAGAGGTCAAAACAAACAAAAAAAAAGATGTCCAGAGTTCTGATAAAAGATTACATTGGAAAAGTACAGTATAGGGAGAAGTAAAAGAAGGGATCATGTCCCAAATGAAACCACATCATCTATTTTTAATCAAACAGTGGAGACAGTTTTACGCACTAGAGTTTATGGCCACCAGAAAAACTAAAGGCAGAAAGACCCATAACCAATCAGCAACTGAAGTCGTCCACAGTAAAGTTCAGTCTAGGCAATCTACACACCAATACATGGATTACTTCATTTCTGATTCACTGTGGTCTTGTGCAGGGGGGGGGGGGGGGGGATACTGTATCACTGGTCAAAACCTTACTGTTTATGCACTGTATCATGTTATCCAAATTATCAGTTCTCTTCTGAAAGATTACCACAAACCAATAGGATAGACTTAATCAACTTGATGGATTACACTACAATTCTCTTTCAGGCATCATGGAATGTTTGCTATGAGGTACATTCGAAACTAGTCATGCGACATGAGTGATATTTACTTTTCATAATCAAGGATGAGAAAGTTTGGTATTAAAATGTCAATGTTTGATCTGATGGGACATGGGAACAGCGCAGGCTCTTGTTATGATTGATCGTGTTGTGGAATCTTACAGACTGTGTTACTCAGGATCTTTCTGCATTTTGGGAGAACTGAGAGTTGCCTAACCTTTTCAATTATAAGATATTATCTACGTATAAAAGGGACATAAAAAGAACATAAAATACAACATAAAAACTGTACTGTATAAATACTCAAAAACAAACCTTCATAGAAATACTTATTCTCTTCAAGTTTAGCAGGATGCAATTTGATCATGAACATATTTCCCATGCTCTGCTGCAAGCTGTAAGTATTTTTAATCATGTAAAGACTGTAATCATATTGTAGTATTTAATCTGTAACGCATGTTGACAGAGTTCATCAGTCAGCAGCAGGAACGGTTCCTAGTAATGTTTCCTAGAAAATTACACTCCAACTACAACCATATTGCAGAGCATGGGCTCAGGGCTGTGTTTGTCTAATGATTACATTTCAGTGAGACATGAAATTTATGTCCTGATGAAACTGATATAGAATGCAACAGGGAACTAAATTAACTTTTGGGTGTTAAATAATTTTTTTAAATCCCCTGCTCATTGTATTTCACTGAAAAGATTAAGCGTATGAGGGTTTTGATTCTCAGTGTGAAAACTTTCCCCATGTTAAATGAAATGCAATACTATTTGTTTATTGTTTTAACCGCTGGAATTGCTTTTTTCGCCCTGGTGTGGAGTAATCACTATAAACAACAAAAAATATTTGAGGAAGCTCAAAGAGAAAATGTTCCAAGCCTACAGATAGTTTAGTGACTATGTTTGTAAACAGGTTTGCCTCACTCCTCAAAGACGTTGTTGGCTCCCAGGTTCTCCATTAGAATACAGAAATGTTTCTCCTCGTCATCCTCGTTCACGTTGAGCTTATCCTCCCACTGACTCTGGTAGAGCGTATCAGAAGAAATCGGCTGTGGGACATGATCTTGAGCAGGCTTTGGAGTTGCTGCTGATGCTGTAGGGCCAAATATAAACTCACCTGCACCAGAAACATGCAAAATATTGTTAGAAGTTTCTTCCTAACTACATCATCCTGCCCATGCCCCCCCAACAGGAAACGTTGGATAACGATACTTTTTTAAAGGTTGCATACTAGATTGATTGATTGCAAACTACAATTGTTACGATTGTTTTGATTAGAAATACCCAAAGACAAATTAATACACTAAAAATAGTATACGTCTTGATAAAGTACAGAACGTTTAACTTTTTCTGATTGATAATGTAAAGACCCACTAAAGCCAGAAGAGAACTCCTCAGGGGTAAGGAATCCGTTTCCGTCAGCATCCAACGTATCGAACACATTTTCAAGCTCCTCAGCACTTAAAGGCAACTCTCCAAGCAGCCTCTGAAACATACAGCAATATAGGATAAACGTACTATGCATTAGGATACATTAAAAGTCAAATTTATACCACACTGCACACTGCTATTTGATATTTAATGTGTGATTGTTTCTATAGTTACAGTACTGCCTATTCACAGAGTCATGCAGGGCACACATATGCTCCACATAAGCTCAGGTTAAGAATACTGTAACTAGATGAAATGTGCTGCCATTTCACAATGAAAATAGAAACACTGACTTGGAGAAAATGTAATAAGGAGACATTAATTTAAAATGTGTGGTGGACTCTCCAGTGTCAATGCATTGTAAAAGTCACGAAAAAGTTCAAGAGAATGAAAAAAAATGAGACTGGTAAGGAAATTATTGTTAATGATTTGTTTTGTGGATATTGCAGAATATACATCTCGTTGATGTGATCATGTGATTGTCAGAAGTGACTATGTTGAAGCGTGTACAATTTTTGGACCCACTACGTATATACACTATACTGTATGGACAAAAGTACTGTAGTATTTGGCCAAACCTGTTAATTATTGAATTCAGGTGTTTCAGTCAGGCTCCTTATCCCCAGTGAGGGGCAATCTTAATGTTTCAGCATACCAAGACATTTTAGACAATGCTCAACAGTTTGAGGGAGGTCCTTTTCTATTCCAACATGACTGTGCCCCAATGCAGGGACTAAAGATGTGGAAGAACTTGACTGGCCAGCATAGAGCGCTGATCTCAACCCCTTCGAGCACCTTTGGGATGAACTGACATGGAGAACAGGCCTTCTCATCCGACATTACTGCCTGACCTAAGAAATTCATTCTCTTCAGTGTGAATGGGCACAAAGTGGAAGATGTTATAGCGGCAAAAGGCAGACCAACTCCATATTAAAGTATAGGTCATTGCAGGTTTGTCCAAATGCTTTAGTCCATATTTTCAACATGCTGTTTTCGAGAAAATAATCAACTTTAGATTATGCCAAGCTACCATTTACATTTTCCTTACATTTTATACATACATGCTAAGGATACTGTACTTAAGACCTACTGTACTGTATAGCTGAAGGAAGTTGGGACTATTTAGGTATGGCTCTAATACATAACTAGAGACATGTTCAAATGGGAGAATTTACATTTATTAATGCGGATATGTTTTGAAGCAATGGCAAATTTGTTGTTAACATTTTGAAACAATTGAAAACCAGTTATCTTCTTGTGCTTCTATAAAAATGTTGTTTTGTTTAATATGCAATGAATTCAAATTTTATTTGTCATACACAGTACGATATTCAGTGAAATGCTTATACGACTGCCAGTGACCTTAAAAAATAAAAGCTTATACATAAGAAATAAATATGAATAAAATAAATACGTTAGAAAATAAAAGTAACTAGTAAAATATACTGTACAAAGTAAAATATAAAGAAACGGTCATATTGGAAATTACATTAAATTAAAATGCAATTATTTTTAAAATGCAATTATTTTACCAATTTTTTTTTTTGGTTCACTCTTCCCGCCTCCCAGACATATTAAATGTCAAAGGAGAGATTGATAATTACACTGTTGAGTATTTGGTGCTCAACCCTATAGATACAGTGTAAACATCCTTATTCCTTAAAGTAAATATCACACCCTGTAGTGCGATTAAGCAAACATTTACAAAGACAGACAACTGTTTAACTACATTATAAAACGTACAAGGACCTATGAGCATGATATGAGCAACGATGAACAACTTTTTGGCTAAAGCTTCTGAACAAACAGCGTTTATCAGGCTTAGGTGTGACTGGTGTGTCAGCAGGCCGTTCTGCTGTGTGGCTTTAAAACGCAAGTTGTTAACACTTTGGGTTCTGGTGTGACACAATGTGTCAGCCAGAACTTCTCAGCATTACTGGAACTCTGTATGAGTTATACGGGAGGAAAAACTAGCCTGGCCATTTTGCCTAAGGCCTTATACTGTACAGTATATGCCAAATAATTAACAGAAACATTACAAATGTACATTGAGCTTTTACATTACCCATTTGCTGTGCTCCCTGTTCAGATGAAATGAAAATAAATGAATGTATTTAGATTTTTTTTACAATCATGAACATATACAGTAAAGAGATATGAGCAAAACAGTATAATCCGATTCAGTAAATTAGTAATGGCGTCACTCGCTGATGCCCGTTTGTTCACTGAATATGCAAATGTATTTCGCTTTGGTTTCTACTCAAACTTCATTCACACAAATAATAAAACAAAACAGAAAAAAAAAAAAAAAGGAAACATTTGTGTTTCTAGGGACTTGTGCATCCAAATGTGTCAGGACTATTAATAAAGAACCTGAATATAGATGAGGAGCTGATGGAGATCATCGCATCTCCATAAACATTGGATCAAAGATGTTACGGCTCCAGAGTGTGAGCCCACGAGTGGGTCATCAAAGAGATCGGTCACAATAGATCTGCACTAATCTGCACAATAATACAACCGAAAGGGAGTCTCTCAAAGCTCTGTCCTCGGTCCTCACAAAATGCATGTTTTACAGAATCCACTGAATTAGAAGTGGGGAAACTGTAGATCGCCATCTCAGCACATCTCAACAAAACACTGCTGGTTTATCTTCATGTGCACTTCTATTGTTAGATAATATGTTGTTTAGATAGCACCTGGGATATTACCTTTTTTTTCCCCCCTGTAACTATAAATTGAAAGTAGTTAGTTTAAAACGATCATGGTTAAACTAACATGGAAGACACAGCTGTCTTTCCCAGTTGATTTTGTGATTTAAAAAAAAAAAAAAAAATCCTAATAGACTGTGTATACAATAAAGTGCTGACATAAATTACTAATCTAAGCATTTGTATTTTATGTGCTTGTGACATTTGGGGATTTACCTTTTAAAAAAAATAATTATTAAATTTTAATTATATTTAGTGACATTTTATTCATTTTTTATTTTATTCATTCATTTTATAATTTTTTCTAAAATCATATTTGTGAACTGTCCTAAAATCTCTTTAAAGTTTATATGCTGTATGTTACAAACGGTGTATTTCATTGTGGTGGCCATGTCTGGTGATTACCGGCTACAGAAATAAATAAAGCATTATACTTCTTACAGAAATTAAATGCATTAAAAGTAAGAAAAAATTAATTTTTTCTTTGTTTACGTCAAATGTTTAATCTACTATGTGGTCAGTATAGGTTAAAAATAAATGACACAATGAAACTATGTTACTTTCTGAAAACATACATTCGTAATACTTTTTTTAGGCTGGCAGCTTGTTAGTAAACCTACAGATCTTGTGTTGTCATCCTAATGCTTATTTTATTTCTATTTATTTAGCTTTTCTGACTAAATTTTTTGTCTTTAAAACTGGGGACACACCATCTATCAAAAATTTGAGTAGTTCATTTGATTTCCCAGCTTAAGAATTCCAGGCGAAGTCTTACCTGCATGTCCCGTCGCGTAACGAAGCCCTTGTCCTCAGTGTCACAGATCTGGAAGAATTCATGACTCTTCTCCAGCACAGTGCTACTGTCACCCTGCTCCTCAGGACATCCACTGACATTGGACTTGCTTTTCGTGTCCTTTCCTCTGAGCCTGGATGCCCAACTCGCCTTTAAATCACGGGTCCCACTGAAAGCTGCCATTGTGATGTCAATCGGGTGTGTAATTGGTGTGTGTACGTGTGAGAGATCTCCAGTCCCTTTACTTGGGTCAGCTCTAGATGGGAGAATCAAAAGAACACAGAGCTTTAAGTTTCGACCACATGGCGTAGCCTTTCAGAAATGGTTGCTGCCCGCCATCTCTTAGCAACCGCCTCTTTAGTCAGTGAAGGTGCAGAGATGTGCGGCGTTATCAAGCCAGAGACCTGATGGGAAATTGATTTACTTAAAGGTTTATTAGTTTTCAATTACATTTTTGAACATCCTATTCCAGATCTTTTCCCTGCATAACTGTTTGAATAATCTCCACTCTTCTGAGAAGGCTTTTTACAAGATTTTAGGGCCATGGCTATAAGTTTAGGCTGTAACCTTGGGCAATGAGGGGAATGTGTTCAGTAGGATTAAGGCCAGGGCTTTGTGCAGTGAAAGTTCATCCTCTCCAAATTTGACAAACTATATCTTTATGGAGCTTGCTTTGTGCACTGAGGCATTGTATTACTGAAACAGGTTTGAGTGTCCTGGTCCAAGTGAAGCGAGCGTGTAAAGCTATGCAACGTAACGATGGGTCATTCATGAACGAATTGTTCTTTTCAAACGAATCTTTAACGTGACTCAGAAGAACGAGTAGTCTCGGAGACTGATTCGTTCATTTTCTACTGGACGCGCATGCGCAAATCATTGCAAAACCTCCGTAGGTTATATACAGGAAACAAGATTAAGCGATTCTCTCTCAATGATTCTTCTACTCCGAGTCGTTCGTTCTTATGTCACTTGACTCCCTTAGACGCTATGGAGTGCACGCATCAAGTACTGTATATGTGAATATATTACATTCTTTCCTGCCCTTTACATAAAAAAAAAAAAAAGTTATTCTTCTTCTAAATGTGAAAATTATATATATTTAAGAGGTGGAGGCCAACAGTCAGAACGTTAATGGTTAACAAAAGCTAAACACTGATGCATTAAAGGCAGGATTCTGTATACAAGGAATAATCAAAACCACAAAGAAACATGTTTCAAACACAGCCTGAAAATGAGAAATGTTGGTTGTTTCTTTCAGCCTTAGCCCAAAATCATCTACTTTTCCAGGTTTAGAAGCTTATCAGTCATACTGGAAAGTGATAAACTCTTGGCAAACTAATGGTTTCAGCTTTTTCCACAGTGAGCCTGTATAACCAAGACCAACATTATCAGTGAGACGTCATTCTTTTCGCTCATGATATTCGATTGCATGCGCCACAGAACAAAAGGAACGTAATACAATGCAGTGCACACACCCAAAGTTACTCGCATGTACACAAACTTCTACTTGGTATAAATGTTCCGTCATACTCGATTCACTAAAGGGTCAGCAGTAGCGCAAATGTTTGCAAGACAATAAAAAAAAAGCACCACCTTAAACCACCTGAGAATCCGCCCTGCTAAGGCTGATTTATGGGAGACCGTTCTTGGTTACACAAGCTGTAAGAACTGTGGTTGTCTCAGTGCTCACAGTAGAAAGCTACCGTTTCTCTTTTCCATGCAACCTTTATCTCTTTGTTTGACCTTCAGAAAAAAGTAGATTACAACCAGACTGGATAAAAAAAAAAAAAAAAAAAAAAAAACACCAGTCAAGTTTGACTATGCATATACATTAAATCGATTAAAACAAAAGCATAATATGGTAAAAGTGAACAGAGTGAACAAGCACAAAATATTAATACATAGTTCACCACTAGCTGCTCTCAGGATGTATAACCATTCAATGACTTATCTTCAGTACACTGTTGACCCTGGACAAAGCAGAAACACCAGGTACAAGACGAGACTAGGTGGCCAGTCCATGCACATTCCTGCAGTCATTAGCACCTAGGGATTCTTTAACATAGCCAGTCCATCTGGTATGGTTTTAACACAATGGTAATTGGAGAGCCCTGAGAAATCACATGTAGGATAAAATCCTACACAGACTGGCGGCTTAGATTTGAGCCGAGGAGACCCAATGCTACACCACCATGCTGACCTGGGTGCACAATGACACAATGAAAAGAGGACATTATGAAGTCACGCAACATCATCCAAATACTTTATACAAGACTCCCTTTAGTACCGCATAGTTTTTTTTTTTTTTTAATACAAAACTGACTTGACAGTTACATTACACAAAAATCCGGTCCACCAAACAAACCTAAAACAACTTCATCAGACTAAATGCTAAAGAAGAACTCATTTGCAAAGCAAACACTTTTAGACAGAGTTACAACACATGTGAATTCAGTTAATTCTTTTCATACAACTTGCTCACTAGGGAGGTTGAACATGGCTGTTTTTTTCTAATCTACCGTAAAGAAGTCAATCAGTCTATCAAAAACAAACAAACAAAAATAAATAAATAAATAAATAAATAGCTCTTGGGGTAGGGGAGATCACAAACTTTTTGGTAGGAGCCCATTCACAGGTCCATGTGCTTGTCTTCTTGTCCTCATCCTGGTTTACTGGGTAGATGTACAGTAGTGTTTAGACCATGAGCAGCTTGTGGACTTTTAAATGATCCATTCATTCATTCATTCATTCATTCCTCTCACCTACAAAACCAGTCTGTGTGTGCAAAACAAGCTCCTGCATTTAAACCATAAGTACATAAGCTGCTCATTTACATTTTTATCTGATCAGCAAACAAAGAAACTGTTTTTATTTTTAACACAAAACGTGCTTAACCACTTTTGAACAACCACAGATGACAAAAAAAAAACATGGACTGACGACGTTAAAGTGAGATTTTAAAGAGACAATGAAACATATGTGCAAATGTTGAAAAATAGTTGTGACAATTCAGTGTCAACTGAAGAAACAAAGGAAATCCCTTTCTTTTTTCCCTTTTATGATTGTGAGATTCCATCACAAACACTGCGTCGGGCTGAATCCCAAATTATTGCATTTTGACCACCTAGTGCTCTACACAGGGGGTTCGATTCAGTACTTCCTCCACTCACCGTAGTGCACCTAGGAAAGGCGTACAGAGTAATTTGGGACACCGCCGATGCCCTGTGAAAGTTTGGTGACAGGGACACATTTTCACACTTCCTGTTGAACCAAAACATGCTAAGGACGCGGTGGATCAGTACTGTTTATATGTTTAGAGCTAAACAAGTAATTGAAATGGTGAAAATATATATATATAAATAAATAAATAAATAAAAACTCCCTTACCTTGTGTTACTTGTGAAGTTTTAAGCCGTGTTAGCTCATCTTCCTGAGAAAAAAGTTCCGCTCCGGTAACACCTGTTCACTCCTCGGCAAACAGATACAACATTCCCAGAACCTTTTCAAAGATGAAAATGATGATATATAGCCATACACCATTTGGGAACCTTATTCCATGTGTTTTATTCAATTAATTCCTCCTATTTTGTCGAAACGCTTCACTTTTCTCTCTCTCTAAACGCTTTGTTTGATTTTTGTCAGCTGAGGAGGGAGGCGCTCACGTCGCGCGCGCATCGTACGTTGTTATGGCAACTCTGCAGCGCACATGCACGAGGAAGTGATGGTATTTTCTACTTCCTTTTAAAATATAATTGAACCTCTAAAGTCTCAAAAGGTGTTTGTTGTTGTTGTCGCAAGTTACTGTTGTTTATTTAACGCCGTCTTCAGCAGTTTTAGAAGGATAAGGTGGAAAAATTGGTCTTCTTCTCTTTCTTCTCTTTTGTTCTTGATGATATTAAATAATAATTTCTGGTACCTGTGTACCACTTAGAACTTTCTTCAACCAATCCTGGTCATCTGACACGACATCGTCTCTTGTCCTAAAAAGAGTCCAGACCTTCTGATCTCACATAGGAACTGGAATCCCAATTTACAATTTTATGGACACAATTATTTGGCAAAACTTGCAATGATATTTTATCCAAATACTCTCCACATTCACTCATCTATACAGCTTAATCCTGTGTACAGGGTTACGGAGGGCCTGGGGATAATGTGGCCTATTCCAGGAGATTTAGGACACGCGGCAAGGTGCACCCTGGACAGGGTGCCAATCTATTAAAGAGCACACACACACATACTGTATACCTTCAGTCACATGCTCATTTACACACTAATGCCACTTAGCCTAATCTGCATGTTTTTAAACTGTGGAGGGTAACCAGAATACCCGGAGAAGACCCACCAAGCACGGGGAGAATATGCAAACTCCATGCACCCAGACCCAGAGGCCACCGTGTCCCCTTGTATCCAAATACATATACTGTATGCCCCAAAATATACAGTACTGAAACTCGCGGGTATAGCTCCAGATACACATGTTCCCAGTAGTGATAAGGAAGTTGTGTTGTGCATTTGTTGTTGGAAATGAGTCTCTCGATGGAGGAAAAAGTATTCATAGTTGAGTATTATTTCCGCTCAAGTGGAAGTGGTTTTAAAAAGTGCCAGATCAATTCCTTCCCATACTCGTAAAATTCCCCTGATCTTACACCACCTGGTGCCTACTTGTGGGGAGACTGTTCAACTGTGAAGATAAACTGTTCCTGCATTACGCGAGCAAATCACCTTCTTTTGCACGAGTCTGCAGCAACCTTTGTTCTGGGAATCCGGGTTGAGAACCTGCTTGAATGGAATGAACACAATCTACAATGAGGTGGTGCACACACTTTGAATACTTTGAATACTTACAGCATTATGCATACCGTGATAAATCATCAGGCTAATAATGTTTATGTTTGTTTGTTTCAGGAGAAATAAACTCAGATGACAACAAGGTAATCATGTTCGTCTTCTGAGTACTGTATATTTTGGCGCATACTGTACGTCAATATAGAGTTGGTCCCCCCTTTTGCCCTGATGTTGGACGAGAAGTCCTGGCTCTCAATCCCTTAAATGCTCGTGGTGTTGAGATCAGGGCTCTGTGCGGGCCAGTCAAGTTCTTACATACTGAACACAACAAACTGTGTCTTTATAGTCCTTGCTATGTGCACTGGGCAGTCTTGTTGGAATAGAAAAGGGCCTTCCCTGAGACAAGTTTGAAAGTATAGCATTGTCCAAGTTGTCTTAGTATGCGGAAGCATTAAGATTGTCCTTCACTTGGGAAAAGGGGCCTGATTGAAGCACCTTAATTCGATAATTAACAGGTTTGGTCAACTACTTTTGTCCATATAATGGTCAGGAATGTGATCATCTAAAGCAGTGGTGTCCAAACTTTTCCAGAAAGGGCCTGTTTGTGCTTAGGTTTACGACTAATTGAACAGGTGGAATCAAGTGTGGTTTCTGCTTGGAAACCAAGTCCCTTTCTGGAGAAGACTGGACACCCCTTATCTGGTCAGGAGTTGATGTGGTCAGTAAACTCCTGTATAGCACAATTAGTACTACCTGTGAAGAAGGGTTGGGGCACTGCAAGGGCTTTCTCTTTAAATTCTTCCATTTTCAATTTGGCCACAACTGATGAGACTGAACACCACATTGATGTCCCCTGGATCTGGTCATAGTATACACCCAGGATTCTCATACTGGGGTCAATGTCCCCTCAAGGGGCTCTAGTGATCTGTGATAAAGGGGGGGTTGAGCCTTTCCCTGCTCTGAGGCTATGAGGTTGTTGGAATAATATTTGCACATTTTAAATAAGATCATAATTACACCCTTACAGTACATTTAGAAGACTGCATAGACAACTAAGATTAAGTTCTTCTTTTGTTTTATGTTTATTGGCTGGACTGTGTTGTTTGGCAGGACTGTGTTGTTTTGATCACCTATTTTGCATCACAAGCAAAATAGGTGGTCAAGTAAAAGTCCAGTAAAAAAAAAATAATAATAATAACCAAATCAGTTTACACAGTTTTACATTGAAGTAGGGCACATTCCTCAAACCACATTCATGCCTGGATTGTATGGTATGGACAATAGTCAGAGAGGACACATATACTGGAAAGGGAAAGTAAGAAAAGGAATGAAGTATGACATGAAGTGAGGAGAGAATGAAAACAGGCCACTGATAAAAACAGGGAGTAGTTTGAGTTATGACAGGTTCATAATAATTGACTAAGTTCATAGTTACGTTTTGTAATAAACAGAACCAGTGGGGAGAAATTATAATGCACACAATGGTAGAGTTTATTTTTCAGGAAGTTAAGTCTCTTGCCTTTAAATATGCCAAAGTAAATAGCATCCAAGTGTTTTTTTTTTCTCCAGAGGAAAAGATAAGGCTGGATACTCCTGGTTTGTGGTGTTTATGAAGCAAAACCCTAGTGTGAAGATTAGAAAGCTTGAGCCTCTGTCTGCAGCCAGGACAGCTGGGATCAATCCAGAAGTAATCATGAAATGGTTCTGAGATTATCAGGCTTTCTGGACATAAAGCACCTGCCTTCACACCTGTGCTACTGTGATAAGTGTAGGTGAGTGTGGGCAGATTGAAAAACTCTACTAGAAAGTCACAGCAGAGGAAAAGGATGAGATGAATACTATCCTTGCACCCCTTAATGTTGTGGGGAAATATATTATTATTATTATTATATATGTATATATTCCTACTGAAAAAACATACCATGCTTACTTCATAGATAGATGATTCCCATTAGTGTAGAATTAGACAAACCAATATTAACCATGGGGTAGACAATGTGACAATGTGTCTCTTCTAAGTTGGTGACAAGTTCTGTCACCAAAATCTGTCAAGATCGTACATTGTTCTGCAATGTGGTAATCAAACCAGGCGGATAGCATAATGCA
>JAQQZT010000038.1:10926196-10972087 GCA_030068275.1 Clarias platycephalus | reverse complement strand
GTGTGTGTGTGTGTGTGTGTGTGTGTGTGTGTGTGTGTGTGTGTGTGTGTGTGCGTGTGTGTGCGTGTGTGTGCGTGCGTGCGCTTGCTCAGCGAGAACCAAGGATACAGAATGCATTCATCTCAGTGCATTCAGGATTCAGCCTGCAGCCCCAGTTTCACAGGTGAGTGGTAGCTATGTCATGCTGAAAAAGCACACACACACACACACACACACATACACACTGGTTTCAGAGAGAAGACACAATTACCATTTAATTATGTGCACAGGAGATTACTGTCCTCACTACGTGCCTGAAATTTTTCTACCTTTCACTGTAATGTCCAAAAAAAGATTCTTCACTAATGCATTTAAAACCCATTCACCTTTTCTCTCGGAAAAAACATTGTGAAAGCTTATCCATAATCAGATCACATACCTGCACAGAATTTTAACCCAGGAGTAGGAGAATCACTGTTTTATTTATTTAAAATGTGCAACATTTATTGCATACAATACAGTACATCCCAAATTAATGTCTCATTTAATTATCCAAATATATGCATTACTATTAATGCTCTGTAATGCAAACCCAATGTTCAACATTCTTATTTATAATGGTGTTTAAAATATTTAAACAGCTGAAAAACAAAAAAGCGATTTAAACCACTAAAGTGAATATAGAGTACTCTGTAAAAGTCTTAGACACCCTGTGGTTTTTATAGTGTGTGTGTTTGTACAAACTTTGATATGCATGTTTATTTCATGAATTAATTATTAAGTCAGTGTAAACAAAAATGTAAAATCTTATAGGAAAAGATCTCTAGGCCAAGACAGACAGACAGACAGACAGACATACAGACAGAGAAATTCTAGGTTTTACATGCCTGAAAAAGAAAAGCAGACTCAGACGGCCTTTGGCTGTAGGATGATCAGGAAAACTAAGCAGCTAATTATGTTATAAAAGTGCGCAAATTGTCCCTGAGACTCTATTTTAAGCAAAGGGTCGTCTGACTTTGTTTCATTGATTACTGTTTACTGCTGTTTATGTTTTTTTTTTATTGTATACGCTTTTTTTAAAAAAAAAAGACATCCTTTCTCTAGAGCAAAAGCATTCAAATACAAGGATTTTTGGGGAAAAAATTCAAAGAAAGATTCCCAGACTACAGGAAAAATGATGCATCAGGAAAAATGATTTTACTTTCATGTGGCGATGGTCATAGGGATGAGCAAGTGGTCAGATGTGAAGCTTGTGCTACACAGAAAAAAACACATTTATTCATTTGTACATGAATTATGTAGTTGTATAATATAGGAACTGCCTGAACTGCTGACTAAAACAACACATGCAAGTTAAAATGAATAAATCTATGAGCAGGATTCATGAAAAACAATTCCACAAAAAAAGAAAAACTAAAGCAAACATACACCTTGGGCAAATCCATGTAGAGATATAAATATTTGGGACTCTAAACAGATACTGATAAAGCACATTAGCACAAGTAGCATATTTTGTTATTGCCTTGTAACGATATTTGGACAGTATTGTGAAAAGGTCTTAGATGCATGCACATAACAGCTGTAGAGCAAGGCTGTCTTCAAAAAAAAAAAAAAACATTTCTACATTGAAAAAAAGACTGTAAAAATCAGTAATCACTAATCAATAAGACAAAATCAATAATTAGTGTGATGAACCTTTGCTTAAAATATAGTCTCCACGACAATTTGTGCAGTTGTATAAGGAAAGGAGGAGTTATTTGATGAGTCTAAGATTTCGCACAGTGCTGTACAAATGTCTTTGCAAGACAATACTATGCTCGTTGTGCTAAGGTGCTAATGGGCGTCATCATTATCTGTTTAGTGTCCCAAATATACATATTAGAACTAGGGGATTGTTTTTTTTTTTTTATAAGAATCGTTGCCTTCCCCCTCCAGGGTCCAGGTTTAATTCCTGCTGCTTGGTGGGTTTCCTCAGGGTGCTCCAATCTCATGCACATTTGGCTAATAGGCATTCCCAAATTGCCCATAGTGTGTGAATGAGTGTGTACTTCATGCAAGAACAGTATTGTGTCAAGCGCATTTGCGAAACCCATCAAGCACCATGGTGAAACTGGCTCTTACGAAGATCTTCTCAGGAAAGCAAGACCAAAACTTACCTCTGCTGCCAAGGAGAAGTTAATTTAGTGTTACCAGCCTCACAAATCACCAATTAACAAACAGCGCCTCAGATTAGAGCTGTTATGAAGCCTTTACAGAGCGTACTATACAGTAAGTAGCAGATAAATCTCAACATTGACTGTTCAAAGGAGATGATTGCATAATTTGGACGCCTTCAGCATTGCTTTACAATGTAGAAAGAAATGAAAAACAGGAATGACCACGGAGTTAGAAAGTCATCCCAAACTTTTGAGCAGTAATGTATGTGTGTGCGCCCTGCGATGCATTGGCACTGAATCCAGGGTGTACTGTACTGTACGTGGGAAGTCTCCTAAGATAGGCTCCAGGACTCCCGTGACCCTGTATACAGGATAAAGCAGTATAGATGATGAGTGGGTGAGGATTGTTTTTTATTTTTAGCTTTTTTTTTTTTTTTTTATGAACTAAAATAAACTTTTAAACAAGTTAAGTTGGTACTATTTCACAAAAAATCAACAGACCCTGACCATGCAGTTCCTAATGATGAATAAATGAACACAAAAAAATACATAATTTATGAATGTGATCTTTATGTGTAGCACAGGTTTTACATCTGACACATAAATAAGTTTTTCCTTATGCATACCAGTAGTCTGTGAATCTTTCTTTCAAGCTTTAATTAAAAAATTCGCCCTGTATTTGAATCCATTTAAAACAAATTATCTGTTTCCTCTGAATAATATTTTTATAATTGGCATTTGCTATTATGCATACAGTCGCAGTAGTCACCTTTTACCCGCAGTTATCCCGTCGGACTGGTGCAGGTCTCTTAGGGTAGCAGGTGCCGTGATATTAAAGAAGCAGACAGGCATAAATTTATCTGTTGTCTGGGATGAATCATATTGGTTTCAGTCTAGATCTTCAGTTAATTCTGTTTGATGATAACAACTGTTTTAATTTTCTGACTCACAGGCATATTGTGTACTGAACATCAGAAAGCTTCCCCAACCTGTATCCACTGTTGGACAAAGCAAGACAAAATGCACTGAGTCTGTACTTTATGCAAAAGACTTGCATGAGAACAATATTGCATTTATCTATGATGTCATTAGCAGATGCAGAGTAGCAAACAAACAGGTATAAATACTTTCTTTATAGAGCTCTAGCAGTCATGTGATCTCCCATCAAAACATTCACCATTTTATCTGGCAATTGTGACTGCAACAGATAAAGCTGCCAAGTAAAATAATGATTAATCGCTGGCTAAATTTACCTCCACTGATTTTACTAACCGCATGATGAGAGACCAGATAATGGTGTATATTAAACTTCAGTCACTGGTTATTACTGATTTTTATCAAGCTCCAGCTGTTCTTTATAACACTTTCACAGACAGTTCACTGCTGAATTTATGATTTGGTGGTATTTACAGCTATAATCAGGTATAATTTAATGCAAGGCTTCTCAAACTTAATATTCAAAGGTCTGAATCTGATTTCTATTCAAGGTCAAGGGTCTGGAACAGATGGTGATAAGTAAATGACTTTTATTAAACTGTCTTATAACTTACAAGCAACATACATTCACATTTAAGGCAGAGACTAAATACATTTAAACCTAGTGGAAAACTATAGCACTGTTTGTCTGCAATCAGACACTTAAATTAAAGACAGTGTCAGAAAGATCCAAAATATGTCCAAGTTATTGCAAAAGAAATGGCACTGTTTGCCCGCAAATTGTTGCTTGGGAACCTAAACAGCTCCAACTTTCAACATTAAAAGTTTGCAGATGTTTTTGTAAAAAAAAAAAAAAAAATTACTATAAGAGAAAAATCTTCATTGGCTAAGTCTCACGCCTAAACTAAATAAACAAAGTGCATTTTTTTATGCCTGAAAAATTATTAAACAAACTGACACAACAAGATACTGTAATATCAAAATAATTTTGAAGTATAAGTTACATAAAGCCCTAAGGTCCGTTCTCACATGTCCCTGTTGCGGTTCTTTCCATCATACTTCAAGCATGAAGAAAACATAGGGAATTTCACCAGCCGATCAAGGAGAACAAAAATTGTGAAGCTAATTGGTTGGTTCTTGTCACATGACCTGCTGTGCTAATTTTTTTTTTCAACTGGACATGGCATGGATGCATATGAAAAACGTATGATCTTTGCAGCAGTGTCGCTCTCTATTGTAAGCACAATTGTCACACGTCTCAAATTAAAATTACACAAATAAGCATGCAAAAGATGCAACGGCACCAAAAACGATCAAAATATAAAACAAACAAGTCCAAGAAATAGCACAGTCTGACTTCAATTAACTGCCTGAACCTTGGCATAAAAAGGTATGGTTGCTAGACTGACACACTGACCTTTTCTTTCCATATTCGGATCGTGACATACTCACCACACAGGGTACGTGATGTACACTGACAGACGTCTGAACAGAATGCTAACTCGCTAATTTTGAACGGGCACCTGTTGGCCGACCTTTGAACTCTGTGACGTTGAACACTGGCTGTTAATGTTGCTATGACAATGATGTCAAACGGGGAAACTGTACATTTAGTCTTAATCTAGGGCCAGGATCACTGTTACGATCCAAATAAACTACAAAACTATCAGTTTCTTGGTGAGTATAACATGTTTTTTAGGTGAAAACATACAGTACGCTTCATCACATTGTATTATTTCATTGAGTCTGGATTGAGTTCACGTGCGGCTCGAACTGGGACCGGAGTCCGGATTTTGTGAACCCCTGCTTTAATGTTAAACTATTTTTTATTTTGTAAAATTCAAATATCGTTCAAGCAGAATATCAGTGTAGCTTATATTTTGGTATTAAACATCAATCTGACCTATTTTTCTTCCTACTATTTCTTGCTATTCACATCACCTCTCAGTGAGTGAGGTCATTGTGTGAGTTGTCACACTGGTGCATTTAGCCATTTAGCTAGGAAAGTGGTTCAAATGCTAACAAAATAGCATAAGAAAGCTAATGAGAACATAACAGCCATGGCCCATTTTTAACCTCTGCCATCACTCCAAACTAGCAAACATAACACAAGTAGATCATAAAAGTTTGCAGATGTTTTTGTAAAATTGAATATTTATTGCTTTAAAGCGTTTATATCATGATTACGCTACCTACTCACAAGCGCCAGTGGTCACCAACAGGGGTTCATTTTTAACTAGCCTTGTCTCCCTGCTGGATGCCTGATAACCACAACCATTTTCTTTTTTCTCTGTAGGAAACTGATAAAACTGTCTCCCAGGTTTATCACCTCATATGTTGTGGCATTTCTCAAGCACAACATCTGTGTGGCATTGTAAAACCGCAGACAGAAGCCCAGACAAAATGGCGGCGGCTCTGTGTCTGATGTCACACGTACTGTAAGTGCGGCTCTATCGTGTGGCTGTTAACCAGGTCACAGCACTACGAAAGTAATGCAGCTCCCATAATCTTGTTAACACTGACAACTGAGGAGAAGTGTTAGCATTTATAAGCTGTAAGACAGACCTGGCTTCTACTGAAACCACTTACAGTATATAAACAATTTAGCTCAGCACATACAGTACATATTCCAGCACAGATACATTGTGTTAGCGTGCTATTCCGTTAGCCTTATTTATCTAGTTTGCTGAAATGTGAGCCTGGATGAAATGTCTGTCTGTTTTTATTGTCTGTTTCTATGTCTGCAGCTATTTTAGGATTGTACAGCACTTTGGTCGACTAAGTTGTGTTAAATGTGCTTTAAAAAGAAATTTGACTTAGCTTGACTTGACTTGCATTCTTGCTATGCAAAACAAAGCCTTGTGGACACTGCAGCACAAGCTGCAACGTGTCAAGAGCTTGTCTTTTAGGTAGCCAGTTCATTTTAGCGAGGTAGCTATTTAACTATTCAACATTAGCAACATAACATTTTTCATGTTACAGAAAAGTTTTTTGTCTTCTCAGAATACTAGCCTACTGTTTTCCTCCAGGTACTCCAGTGTCCGTCCACATTCTAAAGACATGCAGCTTAGGTTAATTGGAGTTCCAAAATTGCCTGTACTGTGTGAATGCATGTGAATGTTGACCGGAGATTCTACCATGGTTGTAAAAATGGGAATAAATATGATCACCATTGGCCTCCCAGGTCCCTAGTTAGTCTACAGAAGTTCCTAGATGGTTGGAGAATTCTACTGTAGTATTGAGGTTATTATAGCATTATCTTGTAAAATATCCTCTACATCCTCAGAATCTCAAACATCACTACACTGTTTGGTGTGTAGTCTGTGCTTTGAGTCGCTAGCTTAATTCTCCTTGAACGTATATTATTGACCTGGTACTCACAGCTGTCAGGCTGAAGGCTCATTATGGATTAAAAAAATATCCTTCCACAAGCAGATAGAATTGTCATGCCTGATATATTTAATCTCTGCAACAACTTGTTTGGTTCCCTTCTAAACCCACAAATCCCAAACTATTACATGCAGCTACTGTAAAAGGGAACCAAACAAGTTGTTGCAGAGATTAAATATATCAGGCAAGATAATTCTATGAAACTAAACTAAAAATAAAAAAAATTACAGACAAAGAAGTTTAGAACATATATCTACATTCCCAAGAATCTTAAAGCGTCTGAAAGCCATAAAAGTGTGTATGTATAGTACTGTGCAAATGTCTTGAGCCACCCCTTATTTCATCATATTAAATTTAATTAAATTATGTGTGTGTGCCCTGCGATGGATTGGCACCCTGTCCAGGTTGTACCCTGCCTCGTGCCCGAGTCTCCTGGGATAGGCTCCAGGTCCCCCGCGACCCTGAATATAGGATAAAGCGGTATAGAAAATGAATGAATGAATGAATGTACAGTAGGTTAAATGAAAGGGCGTTGGCGGTTCAGTGGTAGGTTTCTTGAAGGCCCCGTTCAATTTCCACTCATTGCCCAAACCCAAGCCACTGGATGCAGTGCTACTCCCACGCCCAGACAAAATGGAAGGGTTGAATCAGGAAGGGTATCCGGCGTAAAACCTGTTCCGAGTTAGATGATCCACTGTGATGACCTCTGGACAGAAGTCGAAAGATTAACAACATGTAGATTAAGTGAAAGAAATTTTAACAAATGTTTTACTATGACAGGCTGCAAAGTGCCTAAAGAAACAATTTTTTAAATGGTTGTCTATGAAACTACCACAGCAGCAACCTCATTTCCCCTCTTGTCTGTAACCACAGCATTCAGCATCATCCATATACTAATCACTGCCTTATTATCTGTCCTCATCTGCACCTGTTTCTCACTGGTTCATGCCTTATGTTAGACATTTTTTTATGCTGGAATAATTACGTAATAGGTCACTGGGAGGCTTAACAAGCAAAAAACATTCCACTGAACCTGGTCAAGTACATGGACTGGGCTGAAACTTGCCAAAAATGAGAGCCATTGTAAAAATACAAGAAAGTGTGTGGAAGCAAAATATGAGGAAAAGAGGGATTGACTAAGACTTTTGCACAGTACTGTACTGTAGTTTTAAAGTGCAATTAAAAGCAAACACATGGGTGCAGTTCATCACTTTATTAAGTATGGTCTTGACCTATAGCCATGCTGGATGACCTCACTACCTAACTGAAATCCCTTTTCTAGCCTCACTTTGGCCAGGCTCATGCACGCCGCCATTGTCATGTCTTTGCTTCCATGTGAAAATGATCTGCCATCCTGTTTTCATTGCAGTCACATCATTGTCTTCGAAACCAAATTTTCTTTCTGTTTATTTGCCGTTTGCCATCACAGTCTCATGTTTGTCAGACTGATAGGCAGAATTGTCTTTATGTTTACAGTGTCATAAGCCTGAACAGTTTGTTTTAGTGAGTATTCGGCAACAATGTTTTTTAGCAGATTTAGACGAATGGTTTAAAATGGATATCCGCACATGGTGCACAATTTGCATGGTGACCAAAACAGGAACTGGAAATAAAAGGCATATTTCAACTATGTTTATGATGTATGATTCGGTGTGGGCTTGTGTGTATTTTGCTTGCGCCAAGTGGAAGCAGTCTTGGCCCTGGGTTATGGAAAAAGACATTATGTTGTTGAAGGCTGTCAAAATATTATCAATCAGTATGACCAATGCAAATATTTTCCCCATGTTCTCCCTTCCTAGCTTTATGTCCTTTAGCTGACATACCTACTGTGCGCAAATGCTGCCCACACAAAAGCCATTTCAAACGGACAAATAGACCAGAGCTTACATTTAGCATTGAACCAGGGACCAGGGAGACTGTTTGGCCACCAGACAGTATTATAACCGGCTTGACGTATTACATGCTTTTTAGTACCACCCGAAGAGTCTGACTGTGCTTGAGGGCTTAGGATTTTTGGTGGCCGTTATTTCCGACAGATCATATAGCTGTCCGGAGATTTCCTGAGATTTAATCTTTCTGTCTTGAAGCGCAACACTTTCTTATCTTGAGTGTCTTTCTCCCATGCTGCCAACTTTGTTAAACACACAGCCGTTCACAGCTGAAAGGTTTTCGGAGAAGGCTTTATACCAAAAGGATTACTTCAGTAACTCTATCACTGCTGTTCTTACAGCTGCTCTGTAGATAATACATTTACTGTACAGTATATGGCATTACATGTCAAGATACTGTAAAGAGACATGAAAGTTGTTTATCTTAGAGTTCTTAAATGACTTCCTGTACTGTATTTATAAAGTTGATGATTATTAAGATAATGTTAGTAAGTATTTATTTTGCATTTATAATGGTCTTGTTTAACCTGTTTAGCCAGTCTGCACCCTGAAAAAAAAACACATTAACAAACTACAACCACAACAGCAAAAACCGACACATCAATCAGTATCACATTGTTGTTAAATTCGAAAAAGATAAAGCTAGGTCCTTATTAAACCTCACTTACTTACTGCTGATTGGGTACAACATGCATGAGTTTATGGGGTAAAGAAAAGAAAGAAAAAAGAAGCATGTATGTTTCCATTCAGAGATGGTATTTTAGCTATGCACAGCATGCAGGTGTGTTCATTGTACCTCCCTGAGGGAAGCAGTGTTATTCAGAAAAATTATTATTCTTCACTACAGTGACATAACGTCACTCTAAAGCATTTTCTCTAAGCTAACTACATAAGAAAGTGGCACGGTGGCTTAGTGGTTGCAGTAACACTGACGCCTTGCACCTCCGAGTTCCAGGTTCAATTCCCGCCTGCAGTCTATTTGCATGGAGTTGCATGTTCTCCCCATGCTTGGTGGGATTTCTCCCATAGTATAAAGACATGCAGATTAGGCTAATTGGCGTTCCAAAATTGACCGTGTGCCCTGCGATGGATTGGCACCCTGTCCATGGTGTACCCTGCTTCGTGCCCTAAGTCTCTTGGGATAGACTCCAGGCCCCCGTGACTCTGTATACAGGATAAAGCCGTATAGACGATAAGTGAATGAGTAACTACATGAGAGAATTTTTTTTTTTTTGTAGTTATATTCATACAGTGTTTCATCGGAAACAAGCATGCACGGTGATGTATTTCTGTATACTTATATTTATTTTTGGTTTTGTTTTGGCATTTTCCGATGTGTGTTGCTTTTATTAAATGCATTTAGAAGCTACCATAACTCTCTTCATGAAGTCCACAGAAACCCAAAGCACTCAGTTTGAATCAACTTTAAGCATCTATTTTTAACTGTCACGTAGGCAGTGCTGACAAAACAAGTAAGTGTATTTGAAAGTAACAATCCACTCTGGGAGCCTGCCTGACAGTGGCTATGAACCAAGTGCTAAGAAAGGTACAACAAGCCATTTCTGTGTAGTTCAGCAATGTACTGTATAAACACAAAAGGCTGGAAATCTATCTAGAAGATGGAATGTGGTTTCATAAATACTCCATCAGTCCACATCATGTTTTAAAGGAAGGTGTGGTTTTGTAGTATTCTACTGGAAGCACAGTCCAAGATTATGAGTCAGGTCTTTTTTGTAGATTAAACACAGTAACCATATGTCAAATATCTCATAGGCACCCAAGGTTCATCTGTGGCTGTGGGGACCAAAGGCTAGCTTGTCCAATCTGATCACACAGAAAAGCCAATGTAGCACAAACTGCTTAAAAGTCAGAACGGTTTTACAACACTCATCCGATCAAACATGCACCAAACAAACATGTCCAATCCATGGAGGGCTCACCTAGCAACCCACAGCACCCAAAGGATCTACTGTCAACATCCTGGTGCAAGACATTGCAGCACACCCCAGAGGTCTTGTGCAATCATGCCCTTGGGGCAAGATCTATCCTGGTTGCACAAGGAGGAGCCCACATAATATTGAGCTTAATGATTTGGGTTTTAATGCTCTGGCTGATGGTGTAATTGACCTTCAGCTCCTCAAAAGTAGGCACATAAACGCATAATCATTCCTGCTGTAATAGATTAATTAAAGTTCCATTCATCTAATTAAAATCCACTCTGAATAGTTCTTTAACCAGGACATCTCTACAGAACACATACTCAACAACTGACCCGTTTAAAAGCCTTATGATGGACCTAGACATATTCCATATTACAATTTCTGCTGTAAAGACGGTATTGACTTTATTTGAAGATAATTGTTTTAGTTTAGAATACCACAAATAAAAACTCTACTGTATGGAGGAGTCTTTTCCAGCTTGACCCCGCCCATGGACTCAACAACTCAACAATGCTATGGCCATCACAGTCACCAAATCTTTCATCCAACCACACACCTACAGTATGGGAGATTTTTTGAACAACATGTTCAAAGTCACTTTTTTTGCAACCGTTATCAAAACACCAAATGAGGGGACATCTTTTTAAAGAATATTGTCCATCTCTCCAGTACACTGACATTTGCAGTGCCATGTAAAATCAATGCCAAGACACTTTAACAGAGGCTTTTAATAGCTCAGCACACTTTATGGTGGTGCATTGTACTTCAGTAATGATTCAAGATGTAATAAGCTTAATTTCCAGAGAAGCATGGTTTTTCAGACAGAAGTCCTTCCTCAGCGTTTCTAATCCACTAATGTACAGTATCTTTATAAATATAGGCCCTCTCCGACAGTATATCACCACTCACCCAGCCACACACACAGGATTTTAGTGCACCAGTGATAAAGTCACTGTCACTGCCATTGTCACTGTTGTCAGAAAGTGAGGGAAATGAAAGAAAGGAGACGAAGAAGGAGAAAGAGACAGACAGCGAGAAAGAGAGACAAAGAGAGGGAGAGAAATCTCATTATTATGCAGGGCATGGCTCTGTCCCATTAGAATTCAGACAGTAAAACTGGTCTCCACACTCCTGCCTGTACACAAAAAAAAATAAATGACTAAATCTACAGAGCAGTTGTTGCAATTACGCATGCACACATAGTGTATATAAATAATCTCGATGTTCATCCTATGTGGAATCCAAAATTAAGATAAATACCATATGTAAATACATGCACTTGATAAATAGTGGATTTTTTAATTTATTTAATTTTTTTTTTTTTGGAATAAATGAATAAACTCCTATGACAGAGTAAAGCATTGCTATCTATTTTCTCATATACTGTAATTCTCTGAGCGGAATGGCTTTCATGGAGGGTCATTTGTAAGTCACTAGTCGTAGGAGCTATGCAGCATGGCTTCCTCAGCAACCGTAATGCTGCACTCTACCTGACTTGATAGATTCACAAGAAACTAAAACTAAAAACTAAAAAAAAAAAAAAAAAAAAACGATTTCCCCCACCTTTAAGCAGCACGGTGCACACTATAATCAAATCCTTTTCCAACTATTTACTCTGTTGCAATTAAGGTGACAAAGCAGCACTCTCTCTCCTTCTGTCTGTCTCCAATTCACACGCTTAAAAAAAATAAATAGAAAAATGTCAGAACTAATTTAGGTGTTCTCTCTTCAAGCCATGTCGGCCTGATTTTAAGATTCGGGGCACACAGTTCGCTCCTCTCCCACACCACATCATTACATTCAACACCTGCTGTTAATGTCAGAGCCCTGTACACCCTATCGAACCACCTCTTTCTCTCCGTCTCGCTGCCTTTGTTTGGTGCCGTCTCTCTCTCATTCGTGTCGTACACTTTGTATGCCTATCATCAGATCCACCGAGCTTAAATTAAGTCTGCATGGTTGAGAAGTACTTTTATTCTCTTAGAGTTAAAAAATAAAATAAAAAAAGGCTGCGATGAAAAACAGAGCACACGTTAATAATCAACAACATGAACATGCAGTCTGACAGTATGCGTATTTGCTATCTGTTATAATTCCCCTATCAGGTTCTTGACTTGGGCAGAAGGTGCTAAAATTTTTAGAACATCCTGGTTCAGAAAGGAGTCCAGCCGTACTGTATGTCGAAATCATAGTTTCATATTAAGGTGCTTGTTCTATTACTTTACAGTTTGAATAGTAGCAGCTTAATGAATACAAGGACTACTGTGGGGGATGATCTGCAAGGTAGCACTTTAACCACACACACACACACACACACAAACTCACGCACACACACACAACCGCTGAAATATTTTTCAATTTCAAATGCTTATTACTGATAATACACTCATAATATGCTACCTACTTTATAATGTGCTAAATTATAACACAATTACCACATAATCAAACAAAAAAGGTGTAATTATTGACATATTTAAGGATTCTTCGATGAGATGTTTATTCTGCATTTTGAAAGGCGTCTCCAGTGTCTCCAGTGGTTTAAAAAAAAAACACACATACTGAAACGTGTTTCTTTGTTTCTAGACCTGGCTTTGTCCTTAGTATCTTCTCAGTAACATATAAATCTGCATTTTCTCTTTAACTTCAGACCAAAATACAGAACAAATACAGACCAAAGAGGGAAATGACTGTTTATAGTTGCTATAAAGTGATACCAGGAACGAACATGTTTCTCTTGCTGTCTTGGCCAGATCTCTATTAAAAATGAGATTTGGATGGAAATCATGGACATGAATGAAATATGCTTTGGTTTTGGCAAGTGCTTGTGCTGTAAGATGGATAAAACACTTCATGTGCTTTTTGTTTGTGGAATGATTGATTTGGGGCTCATAAAACTTCACCGCCACGCCACACCATCACTGATTATTTTTCTCCAACAGCTTGCACAAGTGTGCTTAACTCCTTATAACAACACTGACATTTCCTGTCATTCTGTTACAGATGGCTGGAATTATCACATTCGTACTCAAAGATAACGGGGCACTGGGCCTCCGAGTGGCGCAGTGGTAAAGTGCTCGACCTATCATCCAGAGATCGCTGGTTCGGTTCCCGGGTGATGCTGTAACCTCTCACAGCCGGAGATCTAGAGAGAGCTGATTGGCCGAGCTCTCTCAAAGGGGCGGGATAAGAGGTACTTAGTGCTTCCACATTAATCACGGCTCTACAGCCAATCAGTGGAAGGAGCGGATAGCGCTGTCCTCCGAGTGTTACGCCGCCCCCAACGAAGCGTGAGCGAGCAGTTCGAAAAGATGCGGTTGGCTGGGATCATGTGGTTCGGAGGAAACACGTGATAGTCTTCGGCCCTCCCGACTGAGTGGTAGTAAGTAGCCTTAATGTGGGAGCCCCCTAGTGACGGGGAGGAATTGGACACGACAAAATTAGGGAGAAAATCTGGAAAAAAAGAAGAAAAAAAAGATAACGGGGCACTTATTTGTTTTACATACTGTACATGTATTTTCCTTCTGTAATTTTTTTTCTGTGCCACAGCTTATTCACAAGGCAGACTTTTTTGAATTCCTGGGCCGGAAAAGTTCAAAAGATTCCTGACTCTGTAGTCGGTCCACAAACTTTTGACTTGTGCACTACAGGAATTGTGTGATGGGTTTCGACTATGAACATATGTAGGTGACGATAAAGCATGCAGTGAATTAGGAACTTAAGACAGGAAATACACTACTATTACTTTTATGATAAATTCATATGAAATAATAAATTTCAGGCAATTTGGGAACGCCACTTAGCTTACTTGCATGTCTTTGGACTGGAAACCGGAGAACCCGGTGGAAACCCACCAAGCATGGGGAGAACATGCAACCCCCATACACACAGACCTAGCGTGGGAAACGACCCCAGGACCTGGATGTGCAAGGCAGCAATGCTGAACCACTAAGCCACCGTGCCGCCTTAATCATTTTAATAGGGATTTTTATTTACAACAAAATATTTTATTAAAACATTTCAGAACATTTTACGACCTTGGTTAAAGACTCTTTAGGAAAACTGTGCGGTTCTGATATTGATTTATTAAAAATGTATTTTGCGGTAATAGTACACTAAATTATGGCACTACTAAAAACACAAGTGTGCGTTTGATCTTTCAGCCCTGCTTCCTGCTGTAGAGGCGAAGAGGATACGCTCCCCCTTTCTAAATCTCCATCCCTTTAAAGAATTCTCGCATATCCTGTCTCAGAGTCTTCATGTACATAGACTACTTCCATCTCCGGTTTCCTTCCTGGGCTTTTATACCATAACCTCAGTTAACACTTGCTTGTGTCAATATCATTTGTGTGCCTTCTTTTTATGCATGTCACTTATGCATGACACTTACACATGAGACTTACACATGAAACAATTAAAACTGATTTTCATACTGCAATATTAGCCGGAATAGAATTTGATCAATTGAGCAGCCTGGGATGTTTTCATACCTCTCAGAATTCTTAGACATCTCGGTCTCGGGCAGCTCTTTTAATTTCAGAGTAAATGCTGTTGTTTTAGGAACGGCTGTCCTACACGCTGTCTGCTGTAAGTGGGTATTGAGTTCTGAGGAGTGGCAAGCCTGAGCTTGTGTCTGAGCTTTAAAGGATGATTCAGCTTTCTGCCAGACGCGTTAGCTCGAATCAGCTGGGATTTCCATCACACGCGGCTCGGCTTCAAAATGGCACGAAACTTACCGCAACTCAATGCTGGAGCATCTCTCACAGCAGGAACTTTCATTAAAGGGCCCGAAGCCAGAAACAGTTCAGTTGCCTTTATTGTATTTTTATTTCAGGATTTGGCAGCATATCGATAATGCAAACATTTCAGATCACTTTTTTTTTTTTTTTGTCTGGTAGGTTTTCATGTCTGACTGTTTTTTCGAGCTGACTGGTACAGGATGAGACCTTACCCTCGCCAACGCACGATAATGTGTAAATTCCTCAAGGGCGGTTTAGCTCTCAACTGGGTTGCTTAATATGATGTGAATAATAGAGTGTTGCAGAAACATCTCCAAAACTTTTCACAACACAGGAGAAAACTTAGTATTAATAAAAGGTATCCCTTATCTTGGAGATTATCCACATTGTTGTGTTTTAAGTAAGTGCATTTTTCAGGTCATATAAGGGTAATTTACTACTTTCAGAATCAAAAAGAGACTGCTTTAAAAAAAAAATTTTTTTTTAAGTAGAACATGGAGAATGTGCCATAAGAATTTTACAAAATGTGCATTAATTTTACATTATTATAAGTATTCTGTATTCTCAGTAATTGATCACCACCCCTTGATTTTCTACCAACCATTAAAAGGAATAAAGTGTTCCTTATGTCTAAGGTATTAAGTCAGCGTGTTCAGAACAGGCAAGGGGATAAGCAACAGATCACTCACAACCCATCACTAAGATGAACTGATGAAATTAACTTTACTGCAAACCAAATCGCATTTACTGTATATAACTGCCTAAACAAATGGTTTAAATAAATGCATTTTTTTACGTTGACATTAACGATGTATGACTGGACTGTTCATCTTCAGTAGCATTAAATGCAGCAAGCTTGCTGTTTTCAGGGGAAATTCTTCGGCAGTATCATTTCATTATGTAAATTAGGTAAGCAGCAGTGGCTGGATGTAAACTAAGCCTGATTCAGACCGCCATCCAAGCCTCCTAATGACAGTTATTGACCCTGTCCTGTCTATGACTGATTAGGGAGACAAACCACAATCCTGCATTGGAATAACATAAACAGAAAGAAGGCTTAAAATATTCAGGAGATCGCAGGGAATGTGAGTCCACAACAGTATCAGGAATCAATGAGGTCCATAAACAAACGGAGAGCCGACCGACGGAAGGAAGCCAGAAGGGAAAGAAGGAAAAGGAACGAATGAATGAATGAAGCAGCTCAGAATGATGACAGGCTGCTCCTAAATCTTTTCTAACATCTTATCCAAATACACACTTGAAAGAAAACTTTAAGTATATGAATCTTTTGGGGCTCTTGTTTTTGTATGAGAACTCTTTCGTGTGCCAGAGAAAACTCACCAAAGTCTTTCTTTTTTTTCTTTTTTAAAGAAAAGAGAAGAACAATTTCCAAATGCAAACGAGATTGTAGACATTTGGATTTAGAATAATGTTTTATTCATGCAGGGATATTAATGAAACCCTATACTTTTGCCAAGGCTAATACAGGAGGCTCCAGCATTCTTGTTATCATTGTTAATGTATCTAAGGAATCGCTGAAAATGTAAACTGATGAAGGAAGCAGTAAGTTTGCACACAAAGGTGGCACAGAATTGAAGCAAATAGTGTCTCTGGTTCAATTCTCAGCACAAGTCACAGTCCATACAATGTTTTACAAGTTTTATTATTATTATTATTATTATTATTATTATTATCTTGTGGTTCTAGGAGAATTTTTAAGATTTATTTATTTTTTGCTAATTCCCTGGCGTCCTGTTTCCACCTCCCATACGACGTATATGACAGTAGGTGGATTGACGTTTCTAAATTTCTGACGTGTGTATGAGTGTGTAAAGCAGCTTGTTTTTCCACTTCGTGCCCAATAAATGTTCCTGGAATAGCTCTAGGTCTATAACAACCCCGCCTCAGATGGCAATGTTTACACAATGTGATCCCTGAAATAATAATAATCACATGTAAAAAATTTATTTGTCATGTATAAAAATCTTCTGATAATAAATCAACCATGCAAAAAAAAATTCTATTGTTTTAAAATCTTATGTGAAAAAATTTATAATAAATAATTGCAAATAAAATGACAAGAATTACAATAAAAATAATAGAAGCATACATAAAAATGATGAAAATATATAAATAACAAAACAAAATTATTATTTTGTCATGATTAAGTCATGATTAATTAAAAAATACGATTAATGTTGAGGGGAAATTAGAATTATGAAACGTGTCGGGAAAATAAAGGACTGGTGTATAAATCGCGAGTGAAAATAAAATAATTGTTAAAGAAATATATGTGCGCATAAGGGATTCTGGCACAATAAATATATTTTCAAAAGATTTTCTTTAAACACAATGTACAATAGACCTGCTAAAAGAGTTTGTGATTAATTGTTTGTAATAAAACTGCTTATTTAACAGGTCTATTACTTTGCGCAGCAGAGTGAAACATCTGTTCATGACTCTTATTTAAGGCTTGGTCAGGGTTTTACTTGAAGTCTTAAATAAGAGTCTTAAACACTATTGAGGAGGGGGAAAAAAGGCCTAATTCTAATACAAATATATACAAAACATCTACGTTGACTGTTTTGTTGCTTCCATTTTCCATGTACTATTTTTATGTCGTCTCTCCCTCGTGAGTAATCAGAGCTTTCAGGGCTTTCCACCTTTTCAGGAAAACAACCTTGACCTCTCTTGATGCGTAGCAAATGTGTGCAGGTGCAGGTAGTGAAGCGGAAAATACTGATTCTTTGAGCTTTATGGCCATGAAACACATTGGCTCAGCTCATATAATCGAGAATGACTGAAATGGACATGGCCCAAACTGGGAACTCGCTTCTTCTCCATTATAGACCCTGATGATTGGATGGCTGTGAACCTTCTGCTCCTCTTTGAGTGAAAGTGGACATCGATCGTCAGCTAATTTATCCATCGCTCATGAAATTCAGTTTTGGGAAATTTCATGTTGGCTTGGATTTCGAGAATTTATTCAAAGACTTCGTTTTCCAACATGGCTGTTTTTCAACACATTTTTATAGGTTATGATGAGATGGTCCCCATGTGGCTTCTTGGAAAAAAAATAATACCGCAGTATATTGGTTGTTCTGTCTGCAATGTGTTGAATTTCTGTCTCTATCAGGGAATGAAGATTAGCAGATTTCTCAGAGTGGACTAAATATAACACATCGACTACTGAACTACTTCATTCAAATATATGCATATTGTAATAGTGTGTTTTAATTAAATAGAAAGCATCTTGCTTTTAAATAATGAATGTGCTTGGGAAATTGCCTCTTGAACATTTCTCGCTGCTGGATTGTACATTAACATCATCACGGTTCCTAAACTCTTCCTTTTAAAGGTCACCTCATTTTTAACGTGAGGCAATTTCAGTACTCCCTGTGTAGTTCTGGAAGGGGGCCAGACACTCTGCTAACTCTGGTGTTATTTCAAAAATAAAAAAAAGTAGTTTAATTCCCTGCTTCAATGTGCACCGTTAAGGGTGTGAAGTGTTTATTGCTTGTCTGTTTATAAAGTGCCAAAATGCATATGTAATCCGTAAATCTGCTCAGCGTAACTGTAGGAAGCCAACATGACTGCATTAAACCACACAGCCTCTTTTGTTACCTGCTGTATTTTGCAGCCTGGTATTTGCAACTGCAACACCACTTTGCAGAAACCTAGAGGCTGTGAGTGTTATTAATGACTGTGTCACTGCTCCCGTTCCCAGGATGATGAATACACTACTCTAACTATTCACTCAATCTATCCATCAGTGACCAGTCCTCTTCTATTACCACTTCAGTGCTAAAAAATGAGGATGGTATTTAATAGCATGGATCTGATACAGACCTGCTGAGAAAGCTGTTTTCGGCTGCATGCATTTGACAGATGAGAGAGTCGCCTCCCTCATGGCTGTTCACCATTAGCCAGGACAAAAGAAGCCGAAGCAGAAAGATCCTTTTTTTTTTTTTCTGCCAATAGACCAAAATGATTTTGTACACGACGCAGGTCTTGAACGTTATGTTGTTCTTCTAAATGACTCATAACCCTTGCATTAAAATATAACGCTAAGATTTACGATTAGTCAGTGCTGATCAGTCCAAACGAGTTTCATTTACAGCATTTGGCAGACGTCCGTATCCAGAGAGGCTTACAGAAGTGCTTTGTAGTCCCCATCGAAAAAACATACCCTCATGCTACAGTAGTACTGTATAAATATCAGGATCTAGGAATACCATCAAACCAAACGCACTTAGACCGGAGTTTGTACAGTGAGTTAGTAGAACAGCAAAAACAGTACAAGTTGAGTTTGTTTGTTCATTTGTTTAAATTAGTTTTACTTTAAGTGCTCCGTGAAGACATGGATTCTGTCTTCAGGATTTATAGGCTGTGCTGCAGTTCTTCAGACACCATAGGGAAGTTTACTGCACCACCTGGGTGTCAGTAACGAGAAGAATTGTGATGAGTGTCTTTCTGGTGTCTTGAGGGATGCTGGGTCAAGTCAAGTCATGTTCTAATAGAATGATGCTATGGGGTTTGATTAGTCTTTGTCTTTCTAGACGATAGAGGTATTATGCTATGACTCAATCGACTGTATATTTGACTACAGACTGTTTGAATTTCAAACCAGAAAGGTACCTTTAAATAGGTACCAAGCTGCACAGTGCTTAGTGGTCAGCACTGTCGCCTTGGACGTCCAGAGTGCAAGAGGGTTCAATTCCCACCCAGGTTCGATTCCCGTCTCTGTGTGCACGGAGTTTGCATGCTCTCCCTGTGCTTGGTGGGTTTTCTCTGGGTACTCCGGTTTCCCCCAACAGTCCAAAGACATGAAGATTAGGCTAATTGGTGTTTCCAAATGGTGTGTGAATGAGTGTGTGAGTGTGTGTATGTGTGTACCCTGCGATGGATTGGCATCCTGTCCAGGGTGTACCCCGCCTCGTGCATTATCATAATGATCTGTGAATTCAGTCTCTGACAGCTACATCATATAATTGTTAATTGATCTTAACTGAAATTTTAAATAATTTTTTATTATTTTTGGTTTGTGCTTTGCATGTTTCTGTTTACAGGTGAAATCTTTTTCGTTCCACAAGCTCCATATCTGACTGCTTGCATTTTTTTTGTGCCCCATTAGATTTCACTCCCAATCCACAGCTACTGGATAGTCTTAACCCTTAGAAAATCTTTGTCAATTTATCTTTAAAAGAAATAGCTCACCTAAAATAGGTCTTCTGTGGTATCGGGCGCCAAGATGGTAGCAGCAGATGGTCTTGTAAATTTCAAGGAAGGGTCTCCATGGATCATACTTATTTGTTCCCACAAACGCTCGATTCAACAGCTCGAATTCTTTGTCATGTCCCTCAAACCGTTCCTGAATAATATTTGCAGTGTAAAAGTTACATAATCTTGTGGGAAAAGGCCACTGTCTTCAAAGAATACTGTTGCCATGAAGGTGTACAGTAATTGGTCTGCAATAATGGTTAAGTAGGTGGAACATGTCAAAATTGCATCCATATTAAGAAACTTCCCAGCAAAACACTGACCCATAGTGCATCCATGTTTCATCTTTTTCCCATTTTAAATAAATGTAATTCATAATTCATAAGACCAGGCCATTTAATTTTTTTATGGCCTAGTTCTGATGCTCACATACGCATTTTGAGTGCTTTTGGCAAGATACTGGGGTCAGCATGGGGACTTCGACCACTTTGAAGCTCCACAGCCCCTATGTAAAAAGCTTTGTTGCACCGTGTGTTCTGTCACCTTTCTGTTTTAGACAGCATTAACTTTTTCAGCAATTTTTGCTATAGAAGTTCTTCTGGGGGATCAGACCAGACTAGTTGGGTGTCCTTCCCAGCATGCATCAGTGACTCTTGGTTGCCCATTACTCAGTCTCTGGTTGACTAGTTGTCCTTCCTTATACTATTTTGGTAAATACTAGCCACTGCATACAAGGAACAACCTACAAGACCTGCCATCTTTGATGATGATGGAGATGCTGATGATGGAGATGCTTTGATCCACTCATCTCATCAACAAATTACCAAAGTCACTCAGATCATTACACTTTTCCTGCTTTGAACACATCAACTTCAAGACTGTTAACTTGGCATCTATGTACAGTACGATATCCTAACACTTAACGTGCCCATATAAGGAGATAATCAATGTTACTCATTTCACCCATCAATGGTTTTAATGTTATGCCAGATGGGTGTATAATATATATCTGTATTTGCATCTGTTTAGAACATCTGTTTAGCATCCATGATTTCAATCTGATGTGGGCAGCTACAGGAAGCCAGAATAAAGAACACTGAAATTGCATGATGGAGTAGAAGTTGTAAAGATTGGAAAAAAAAAAAAAAAAGCCATTCAACTATATTCAGGTTCACCTGCATGTGCCAGGAATGACCTGCCGGAAAAATGGAGAGAAACCTTCATGATCATGTCAGAGCTGAAATAAAAGGACAGATCATTCCTACTATTGAATAGCTCACTCATAACTTACTCATACTGTAGCTCTGCCTCTGAAATAACGAAAATAATAAAGGGCTAACTCAAAAACAGTAGATGTCACAGTGCATTTCCCTGACTGAACACATGAATTCAGTCAAAGCTGGAACAACCATGCGGGTGTGAAGCTGGTCCAGAGTGGCCACAACTGCAGCACCCAGGGAAAAGCAAGACAGAAAACAATGTCATAACTCAGAGACTATAAATGTAGTGGAGCTAAAGCAGGGCTCAGCAGGGGATATTAGCACATCATCCAAATGGCCAGACTAGTCTGGGGAACGTATTATGTATTTCTGACCTATTCAGTGAATTCTATGCATGCATTTACATAAGTAAAATAAACTTAAGAATAATGTTAAACAAAAGACCTTTTACGTTGTGCAGTATTGTACAGCATAAAATGTCCAAATGCATAGTGTAGTAAAATACAAACTGTATATGCTTGTTTGTATTCAATAATAATATTATTTATTAAATTCTAGTTCAAGCGGCACGGTCTTGTAGTGGTTAGCACTGTCGCCTTACATCTCCAGGGTCTGGGTTGGATTCCCGGCCAGGTTTGATCCCTGTTTCTGTGTGTATGGAGTTTGCATGTACTTGGCGGGTTTCCTCCGGGTACACCGGTTTCCTCCCACAGTTCAAAGACATGCAGATTAGGCTAATTGGCGTTCCCAAATTGCCCGTAGTGTGTGAATGAGTGTGTGAGTGTGTGTGCCCTGCGATGGATTGGCACACTGTCCAGGGTGTACCCCGCCTTGTGCCCTAAGTCTCCTGGGATAGGCTCCAGGCCCCTACCAACCCGGTATAGACAATGAGTGAGAGTAATTCTGGTTCACTGAAACATAATATATTGTAAAGGTTGGCACAATTTAGTCTATGCTGTAATAGGCGCTGAAATGAGTGGCTTTTGGCTTTCTATATTTGATCGTATCCATGCAATATTAATCTTGTACAGTAATTCAAACTGGATTGCACTTCTTTTTCTTTGAACAACTGTGAAAATGAACACATATTAATGAAAATTCAAAGCTAACTACAATTACACTTGTTTACATGAGACTTATACATTTGAGGCTGTCCTCAGAGACATGCACATGATTTTATTATAAATTTAGCTCTTCAGTCTGGAAGGAGCAAAACTCACAGTCACACTTACCGACTCAAAATAAACACGCACTTTTCTTGCAGGAGACCCATGCATTAAGGGCAGTCCTGAAGGGCATTTCACTATGGGAGGCATCCATACTGACTGGGCTTACAGTGAAGCAGGGAATCAGGCCTAGTTACAGTGCTCACTTTAATTAATTGCTCAAATAGATTACATCATGGTGTCCTGCTGCCCTGTGAATAGCTACATTGAGGCCAGCTTCAGTGGTCTGGCTTGGGCTATTGAAACAGGAATGCATCAATATTCACTGGACCGTACCGCATTCTTTGTCTCTGTAGCAACTCCAAGATTAATTCTCTCACTTTTTCTCATTCTCCTCCCCATACTTTTTCATCCTTCTTTTTTCAACTCTGTATTTTTTCTTCCTGATAAAGACAGCAGAAAACTTAGATGTATCATAAATGATTAGTTGGAATCTGTGAAGGAAAAGGTCATCTTTCTGGTGGGCCCTCTTCTGGATGTATTGCTCAGCTTTTCTTGGACAGTGATTACAGAAAAAAATATGAAGCAGGCTTCTATAAATCCTTTCCCCAAATACTAAGTTTAATTTGAAACTACTACAAGAATTGCACTGCTGTAGCTAGCCCTGACCTCACTGCATTTCACCTATTTGCAAATCAAATACGCACCTGCTAAAGAAAACAAATACGTCAAGATTTGACTGCAGAACTGATTAGTCAAATTCTATTTAAAACCTGATGTCTGTGGGAATATATTTTTAAGTATTCAAGGTCATGTCTTACTAATAATGACGTCATTTTATACAGTATGTGCATTAAAAAAAAAAAAAAAAGATTTCCTCTTACATTGTAATTTAGTACTGGACAAGTTAAAATCTCGGTTTGAAAAAGCACCAGATTGCGAGTTCACAGATATTAAAAGAAGCTAAATTCGTATAAATCCGTTTATTAAGAGTTAGATTAACATAAAACGATAGATCATATACTTTATCACTTTTTACCTAACTTATATAGATGAATATACTGTAAGCAATTTAAGGAGACATTTTGGGAGTTTTAAATCCCTTGGAATGTACATTACAACCATAAACATTTTGAAATGTAAATATGAACTTTGTCTAGTTATTACAGCTTTACAAGTTTGAAAACAAATATTAGTAAAGTACACTTTTAATTTATGGAAACCAAGCATGCAAACTCCATACACACAGACCCAAGGCAGGAATTGAACACAGACCCTAGAGGTGTGAGGCCACAGTACTAACCACTAAGTAGTACTTACGTAGTACCACCGTGCTGCCACATTTAAAGGCACAGTAAATATTTGCTTTTCTAGATGTTCCAGGTGCTTGGGTAATCTCCCATAGTCTAAAGACATGCAGATTCGGCTAATTGGCGTTCCCAAATAGCCCATAATGTGTGAATGAGCGCGAGCGTGTGTGTGTATGTGTGTGTATACTGTATGTGTGCCCAGTGATGAATTGGCACCCGTTGCCCTTAGTCTCCTGGGATAGGCTTAGGCTCCCTATGAACCTGTATACAGGATAAAGCGGTATAAACAACCTTTAAAAGTGATGAACATGACATAACATGATCATTAGATTAAATCTTAAAAATAAGCACCGTTCTCTGTGGTGACATGAAAAAAAAAACTCCATGGTTCATGGATAGCTCCATTGTTCTCAGTTTGATTCTGAGCTTTTGTTTCTGTCTGTGCAGAGCTCCTCACGTTCAGCTCGTCTCTGTGTGGGGCTTCTCTGAGCTTTCCAGATGTCCACACCATACTAGTAGGTGGACTATGCTAAATTGCCTCTAGGTATGAATGAGCATGTACATGTGTGTGCATGGTGTCTTGTGATGGCCTGGCATCCCATACTGTACATATGTTCCTTTGATAGATCCAGATGGGTTTAAGGGCGTTTTCACAGTACGCACTCTGGCCTGTACCGGACCACACTTGATCCCAAAGTTCAGTACATTTGTATAATATGAACACTTCATACTGCACAATGGTCAGGCATGGGTCTGAGTACAGTGCTGGTTAGATTTCATATTTGATTCACGCAGAATGATGTACTCGGCCAGCTATACCTGGATATGGAACTCCATGAACATCAATGCTGTTTGTCTTTTCTTAAATTCTTGTGTACACTCCAATCTCATCCTCTGACCTCCACAGCCATAGCTGGTTAAGTAGGTAGGCAGATGAAAGATTTGCAGTTGATTTTTTTTCCTGAAATATTAATATTATTAGGAGTAGTGTGAAGGATGATGTCCTTGTTATCTTCTAACCAATTACATGCATTCCCAAAGTATCTAATTAGGGCCCAAGCACTATGACATCTGCCCAATGTCGTCATAGTCTGTACAGGGCCCTATTGTTCTCCTAAGGATTATTATTATCATCAACGTCATCATCTATACCTCTTTATCCTGTATACAGGGTCATGAAGGGGCCTTGAGCCTATCCTAGGAGACTTAGGGCACGAGGCGGGGTGGAAGGGAAATTAGGGAAATTCTAATTTAATGCACTTAATGTTGTTGATTTTTTATGCCATATCTCATCCAAAGAAAAAGAAACAATGGTTATTGCAAGTGCATGAAAGCAAGCATGCATCTTTCTAGGTGTAAAATGTAATCCCTTCATTATACCACCTCAGCATGAAGGAAAGGCCAAAAGTAGTAACGCAGAAAGCTTAATGGTTAGCTCTGTCGTCTTGCACCTCCAGGGGTTCGGCTTTGATTCCTGGACTGTGGGTGTAAACCAGAGCACCTGGAGGAAATCCACCAAGCACGGGGTGAACATGCAAAGTCCATGCGCACAGACCTAAGGCGGGAATCGAAACCAGAACTTGGAGGTGCAAGATGACAGTGCTTACCACTAAACCACTGTGCCATCTTATATTATTATCAGATTAAAAAAAAAAAAAAAAAACACATTTGCTAAATACCTACAATTTCATACCCAATTATGTCTGTAACTTTTTCGAATTCAAATCTTTCAATGATCCAAACAGGCATTTAGATGAAACTTGGCCAATTTAGATTTCACATAAAAAGTGTATCATTCTAAAATGCAAAATTGTTAAGATAATGCTGACATCATGGTTACGGACACTACAGAATTTTTGCTTTTTAGGTAAGCTTGTACCAAAAACAAATTTAGGCAACAGGTCATAAGCTTCTAGTAGCTTATACTAATTTTGGTATCAATGCTCATAAAGAAATAAGAACAATTTGCATTTTAAATTAGTAATGTTTGAAGCGAGACAGTATCATTCTGAAAAATGGGCACTTTTGAGGCACATGTTGCAGCTAAAGTTAGCAAGTGGAACTTTTTAGGGAAGGCCCCTCCCATGTGGCATACACTTCAGACGTAACTACATTTTCTGTATTATATGTACTGTAGAACATAAAAATAAAAAATAAAAATTGGCACACTGTGGTTTGGACCGAGTGTATGTGTGTGTGAGAGAGAAAGAAATAGAAAAATGTTGTAATTTAAGTACTCGAATGAGCCTCCTGATGCCTTTTGATCACTACTGTGATTAATAATCATGATTGCTGGTGTAACTCGGTGAAATCGGTGCCTTCTGTCTTTAATTCAGCCCGAGAGAGAGAGAGAGAGAGAGAAAAAGGAGGGAGGTGGAGGAGAAGGAGGAGGTGCCTGGCGCATGCGCACTACTCTCGCCGACCACACGCGGCTTTAGTCGCGCCGTTTATTCGGCGTCCACCATGCAGCATTACACAAACAGCACTCCGGCTGGAGGAGCAGCAGCAGCAGCAGCGCGCGGGACGCGAGACGCGAGAGCAGCCCGGCTTGTTGTAGACGCTGCGCGCACTCGTGCTGTTCATCATCCGCACTATGGGCTAAGAGCAGCACGCCGGGATTACGCGCTTCAGCCATGGGGACGCGGAGTGATCTTCTGCTCTGATTGTTTTTTTTCTTTTTTTTGGTCCCCCTGAAAACGGAAGGCGCAAAAAAATTGAACTGAAAGAGAGAACGAGAAAGAGAGAGAGAGGGGGGGATCCTTTAATTAATTAACCCTGTGCGCCTGGGTTTGCTCTGCTTGCTGTGTCTATTTGTCTTGTTTTGGGGAGAGATGATTGCAGATTTGGTGTGTAGCGCTGTCGCTCTGGTCCTGTACGTCAACACGCTGGGTGCTGATTTCTGCTACGATGACAGGTACACACACACACACACACTATACACTCATGCACACACCGTGCATCCTCCTGCTAAACTCAGAAAACCTTATTATGACGTCATAACCCCATGCACCTCGTGTCTGTTATGGTTTATTCCTGTGTGCATGTTATATCCTGTGTATACCTTCTTTCATACTTAGTGTGTAATAAAACTATGCACGCTCAGAAACAATATCATTACACTATAACCTCCTGCACATGGATCTGGCATTCCTTTAATCATGTTTCCATGAACCCATCGGCACAAGATTAATGACTAAACCGACCCATCCTTCATGAAATCGATCATTCCACTATGATTTGACATAACCATCCCTATAAATCTTCTCTGCATTACTCCCATCTAACTTTGAGTGTGTGTGTAATGAAAGCTGTGAAAGCGAGTAACTTGAGATCAGATTGCATTGGATTTATCCGGATCACTTGAAATGCACAGCCGGACCGGCCAAGTCTTAAACATATTTCAGTGATTTTTAAAAAATTCTTCCTTTCTTTTTCTTAAAAAAAAAAAATTAAGCAAATGCACATGCCCACAGTCGAAATTACAAAATGCATGTTCATATCACATCTGGAGTCGTTGCTTATCTACACTAAACTGGGTTCCTGTACACCACTGAGTCTCATTCGGGAATTTACATATCATTTTCTCATCGCGCATCTTCCGATGCTTGTTCCAGCGATGCATGAAGGAGAGATCTTGACCTGTAGCTAGAGTTTATTCAAGCGCCTCTGGTATCAGAAACGTGCAGGATGTGGAGGAGCTTCGCTTGAACTTATAATGCACAAGGCTAAACAGTGTTTAAGACAATAAACTCCTGACATATGAAGGCACAATTTCTTTTTTTTTTTTTTTTTTTTTTTTTTTTAAATCTTGGCAAATCAGTCCATGAATAATGACGGTAATATATTTAAATTAATCATCTACTACTTGATCTTCATCCTAATATGACCTCCCTCTGTGTGCGTGTTATACAGTATGTTGTATACCATTTTTCATACACCATCATCGTGCCATGCATAATAAAACTATTTGCAGCAACTTTTTATAAACACCCATCTGAAAATAATCTCTTCATTCATATTTTGGCAAGTGCACAATTACATTTCATTTCTTTATTTTGAAGAAGAAGCAGCCTTTATTTGTCCTGCATGCTTTCCAGGACATCCAGCTTGCTAGAAAGCTGGGGTGAGATGATAGAGAACCATTGCAGCAAAATCATTTAAGGGACTTATTATTAATTGACATCAACAGAGCTCATTAGGTTAAAGTAAACATTAATTTATACTTAAAAAATTTAATCCATTTAACCAGAGGGTAATAAATACAATGGACGTTCAAGTCAAACCGGGACTTGCGATGAGATCTGCTTTGAATGAAGGCGTAAAAAAACGATTTACATTTACAGAAGACTTTAAGCACAATACAGTCATGAGACTTAGTCGTGAATGACAATTGGCTTAGAGCGTTATTCCAGTGAACGCCTGATCTTTGAAAATCGACAGATAACTTGTTGCCAACTTGCGAAAGAGACACATCTGTCTGTGCACACAACACTGTACACACAGTCGTTGCCACACGCCACTTGCACATTACAGGATCTCGTCTGGGAGTCATTGCCACATCCCCCGTACAGTCCTGACCTCGCTCCAAGCCATGTCCACATGTGTGGACCATTAAAGGAGTTCCTGTGAGGCCAGCATTGCAGATGTGAATCAGCACTAGTGAAACGCTGGCATAAGTGCATTATTGCAGTTATGTACAGAAATAAAGGTTGTTTTCAAATGCACAAGCAAAAGTCCCGGTTTGACTTGAACACCCCTTGTAGAAAATATGCCTGTGATGAATAGGTCTGAAATATCAGGCTTCCACACTTTATAATATAATTTTGATGCATGAAGCAGCCGCTTGTTATTTTGTATGAGGTGACACAATTTAGTAGCCTTTGATGAGGATACAGCTGATCCGAATTGCTGTATCGTTACACCTGTAGGAATAAATATAATTGGTTGTGATTTTCATCTCTATTCTATCAGCCCTAACACACTGAGAAAGACAACAAGACTAGATTAACGATCAGTGTGGAAGCAAGGTGGTGGTGGAGGTGTGATAAGAGCTCCTAATCCACCCAGCAATTAAACCAGCAATTAACGCTATAGATAAATAGATTTTTACATGGTCAAACATAGTATTTTTTCCCGTCAGTGTTTGCGTTCTAGTGGTTGGTATCACGGCATTTAGATTTACTAGAGAAGGAACACCGATAGGTCTGTGTATTTATCTTTTTTTTTTTTTTCCTTCTGACCTACAAAGTATGATGCCCTGAATAAAACATAATTGATTTAGATCCTACACTCTGCTATTTGTGTCTTGCTGCGTAACACTATATTCACTCGGTATTACAGTAAGTGTCTCAGCTCTGAGGTGATAGTAGTCCTGCTGCTTTGGTTGTTACCCCTAATCTCATTCCCAGCAGTGGTCATGTTAGAAATAATCTATACCGGAGTAAATACAGAGAAATAGGGATGGTCCAGATTGTGTACTGTGGCCTTTATGTTGAGGGACATGATGTGAAAAATGAAGACACAAAGTAAGAAAGAGTGTATGTGAGGATGTTATCAGTCTGATTATTATAGACATACTGTATATAGACATATTATGTTTGTGATGTCATCTTGAGTATGCTTATCACACAGGGACAGTAGATGTTTTGATTACTTACATTTCTTTATATTCAATTAAATCAAATGATGTCGATTAAATTGAAGAAAATGAAATAAACGTTTTACCGCGCCAGGACGCAAATTTCCTAAAGATCCAATTTAAAAATGAGTTGTTTATGTAACAACCTCAGCAGCGACCTCATTACCCCTCTCGTCTGTTCCAACCACTCAGCCTTCAGCATCACCAGTATACTAATCACCAGCCTGATCATCTCTCATCGTCTGCACCAGTTTCTCACTGGTTCATGCCTTAAGTTTTTATGCTTGGTTTTATGTGTGGTTTAAAAAAAATAAAAAGCACTGGTCAGGTACAGGAACTGGATTGAAAATGAGAGAGAAGGGGGGGGTCAAGACTTTCGCACAGTAGTGTACTGTAGCACCAGGTTTTTCACTGATGCCGAATTTTAAGGGGTATGACATAAAATGCACCAATTGCTTAACAGGGCTTTTAACAAAAAAACAAAAAAATTTCAAAGCTTTTATATTGAATATTAAATTACATCATATTCGTTACAAATCTTAACATATACTGTGAATTCCTTTTATACATATACTGTATTTAAGTAATTGTATTTTCCTCATAAAAATAATTCACTTCTGAGAGGGGGTCAAATTTATTTTCCAGTTAAAAGGGTCCTTGAGACGTACTTTAGCGTTTACAGAAACCCTGCTGTATACTGTTACACACATGTTGTTGGTTACAATAGCTTACGGTGTCATGTGTTTCTTCCTCAGTCAGTTTTATGCACGTTTATACCTCGTGATTGATCCCGTTGTAATCATCGTGCTCTTGTCATACACTTCATATAGCTCTTTCGTGTCATGATGCGAAGATGGATGCAGCGTATTTCATAACCGTCTGCTTATTTATGGATGGGATGATGATACAAATCTACTTGCCTCAAGAAGTTTTAGCCGACCACCTGTGGAGGATTAAAGGTCCTGTACGCTTCCCACAGCAGCAGGCTCGTTTCGTGAGATAAACCCTGCTTTATTCTCTTCCGCCAAATTCACTCATGCGTACGGCACGTTTTTCCAATTTCCACATCCCGTGTGCACGTTTGGAAACGCGTGTAATTTTTTTTCTTTTTTTTAGCATGAATTGTTTTTCGATCATGATGTATTTCGGTTCCCAATTAGCAGGCCTAATTCCAAACTGAAATAATCCGCGGTCCCTTAGCCTCACCTGCTGTGAGCCTAGTGTGAAGAAAGGGGAGTCGAAAGCATCCCATCGGCTTTGGCCCCGGTCAGAGTCGCACAGCTCAGCCTCGTTATTCTTTCATTCGCTGTGAGAAGGAGCAGATGTGAAGCTGTAGGAAAAGCCGAGCGCGGTAGACGTGCACAAGAGGGAAATGTCGAACAGCGGTATACGACCATACCCAGGGTGGAACGAGCTGCTTCGACTTTTGCAATACAAGTGGAGATTGAAGTGAACAGAACTCCCTTAGATAACCCCGGCTGCTTTATTAAAAACGGGAGGTTGGGATGAGCGTGGTTAGAGGAGGGAAGGCGAGTAAAGAACGAGTGGAAACACAGAGACTGATGGAGTAATTCACAAAACATACATAGTAAAATATGTGAAATATCTAAGTACGCGATGATGAATTTCATAAATGAGAGATTTTTATTGCATCATTTATCATTATTATTATTATATTTTTATTTCTTGATTGTGACATTTAAGTCTTTATTAGTCACATATATATTACAGCATAGTGAAATTCCTTCTTCGCAGAGCGCAGGGTCAGCCATGAACCAGCGCCCCTGGAGCAGACAGGGTTAAAAGCGCTTTGCTCAAGGGCCCTACAGTGGCAACCTGGTGGAGCTGGGGATTGAACCGACGATCTTCCGATCAGTAACTCAGTGCCTTAGCCCTCTGAGCCCCATTTTTATTATTAAATATCCATACCGAATAGCCAACGTAACTACCAAAAGCTCAGCGCATTGATTTAAAAATTTTATTATATCCGAAAAAAATCAATTTCTCCTAAGGTAGCGATATTTCATTTCCTCCTAAAAGAAACATAACATAAAAAAAGCCTATTAGTTAATCGAACAGCCAAACGAAAAGGCGATTTGTGAATCAAAACCATTTAGCTAATGGTTAAAAAATTAAAAAGTGATGCAGTCCAGCGTCGACGTCCGCGGGGACTCTCTTGGACACATCCGTACGGCGCAACGCCAGAGCATTATGATTCTCGCTCATATTTATGCAAGCTTTTTATAGTAAGTATTTTTCTCTTGGCGTAAGTAATCAGGAAAAATGTCCCGCTTTTCCTCCGCTGAAGCGGAGCCAGCGCCGTAGCCAGAGCCGAAGCATAAATTCTCATTAGCCATTCACGTCAACATGAAAGCGAAACTCTCCTTTCCGTTGCGGTAATGTGTTTAGGTGAAGGAACGGCGCGCTGGTGCCGTCACGTCACCCAGGTTCATGTGGTTCGTAATAAGCTGCGCTCGTTATGATTGGGACATGCATGCTCCCTCAAAGGGAATTGCGTTTGCTCTGTGACTCCCAGCGCTCTGGAGCTGGACACCTGCGATAAGGAGTGCAAGATATTATTTACAAGTTTCTTATTTCCACTATAGCGAACGCCTCAACCAGGCTGCAGATGGACAAACGTAGAAAAGTAGAAAAATGCCTGGGTCTCTGATCTGTTGGTGATGTACGAGTCTGTACAAGTCCGTCTCAAGGCTGGTGTCCTTGCTGTGAAGTGATGATGGATAAGATGGCTGCTATTTCAGGGCCGAAGTGATTATATTTAATTTTCTTTCTGCTGCTTCCGCCAAGGGGTCGCCACAGCGGACCATCCAATCCGCGCAGCAAACTTGGCACGGGTTTAACGCCGGATGCCCTTCCTGACACGACCCTCCAATTTTTTTAATTGGTGCATGCAGTGACTCGAACCCGGATCCTCAGATCCTCAAATCATCAACCTACAGTCTTATCCACCTGCTCCACCAGTCCCCTTCTGTAGTGATTATACAGGTTGGGAAAAAATCAGTTTGAGCTGGAACCAACCATTCAAAACCTAGCGATTTATAAATTAAACCAGAAAAGGATAAAATCTTTGCACAATTGTCCTTTTGTTCATCCACAAAACAAAAGAAGCTCCTGTAATTATTGTTTTTTTATTCCTCACAAAGTGATCTCTAAGGACAGCTTCACATCGGCAACTTTAATCACATTGTTGTAATGAGAGGCTGCGGCGGAAACGCACTGAAAAGGTCTACAGCAGTCTGCAGTACTGCATAGTCAAATCCTAGATTCTTGTTTTGTTTACCAGACAATGGGTGCTGTTCATGCTGGCCCGATTTGAAGTTGCATCATATGATGTCATTCTAAGCAACACGGCCCGCTTCTGTCAAAAGTGATCACGCTCATGTTGATAAACCATGTAGAAATGGAGATCTAGCAAATTAATTTTAATCTAAAAAATTAACACAGGACAGTTTAGGAATAACCAATTTGGACAAAATCGTCTATCAATTTTATATCATATACAGTTTGGACACGTTCATATATTAAAATTATTATATATCACAATATATTAAATTTAAGAAGAAATATTTATACAGAACGACGACACAGGTTCCTGACTGGTCTGTGGCATGACGATTAAAATCACAGTTGTTTCGTCATATTACACCTGAACCGTGTCCAACATACCTCCCTATTAATGTACAGGTTCCTCATCTTTTACCTGGGCAGATGATCGCTTTAGACTTTCTCTTCGTCATGTTCCTCTGTGGTTGTTTTCGTTTTTTCTTCTATCACTCATCTCATAGCTGCAAACTTTGTCAAGCAAAAGAGCTGCATTTGGATTGTGGCTGCTATTGATGATCTAGGTAAATCTCAAACAAATAATGTTTTTTCTGGTGTCCTTCAATATGCATCAGCACAGTAGCTTTCAGTGCAGTTGGACAGCATATGTGGAGGAATCGAGCTCGCTGTTATAGTATGATGTAGATCTGATGGATGGGTATTAGGATGCTTTCACACTACAGACTCTGGCCCAGACACCTGGGTACACCTGACCCTAAAATTCAGTACATTCATGTGATGTGAACACAGCTACAGAGTACAGTGCTACGCGTCTCGAATCAGATATCAAAGTCAGCTATACCTGGATATGGAAGTAGATTCCATGGCATCAGCACCAGTGTTTTATGAAATTCCTGTGTATGCAGCAGAGACAATCACATCGTCTGACTTACTCAGTGATGGCTGGTTACTTAGGAAGGCAGGTGATGGGGTTGCAGTTGAAATAGTTTCTCCAATATTAATAAGATCCATCCGTCCATCCGTCCGTCCGTCCGTCTGTCCATCCATCCATCCAAAATGGTGTCCAATTAGAGTGTTAGACTAACCGTGAAGTCGTGACACCATGACAACGCCGGTGGATCTTTTGGCCATTTGTGTTTATGGAGGAAATTTTTTTTTGACATTTTAAGTATTATATTTTTCAGAGTTTATTTCGGAAAACTGACTTCTGGGCATCAATCTAAACCCGCTAGCACGTGGGCGAGTTTCCAGGCCCTGCGTTGCGAACCTCAGCGATGAGTCGATGGGTGCTGGAAATAGGCTTGTGTGGATGTGCGTGTGTCTTCATGGGTATGTCTGCAATGTCCTCATGCTCCAACACCACAGTTGTGGCGAGATCCGAGGGCGGCAACCCAGACTCCGAACATCTCCCTGTAATTATCCCACTCTGAGGGAGAGAGAGAACGAGAACACCGCTCACCCTGTGAGGCCTCCTCTAATCCTCTAACGGCTATGTCCAGATGGCCGTGTTTTTGCAAAGCATTGTGGGAAAATAATAATAAATTTCGATATTTTTGTTTGGTGAGTAATGAGATGAATGATCTACTGAGTTGTGATGCAGACATCAACACTAGGGGAAGATTGCAATGTAACAGCCGGATGTAGGAGTGAAAGTGAGAAGAGAGAGAGCTGTTCTCACATATTGCTCAGCTTTTTTCAAAATATTACAGAGGCACTGTTTACGGCAATGATTTCACAGCGTTCATTTATTTATTCGCGCACGCTCGTAAACATTTGACCGCTATCATCCTGTGCTCAGTCAACCTGGCTGTCGGAGTTCAGACTGACACGTTGCTCTGTCGTTGAAACGCAACATATGGCCTTTGCATCAGTTTTAAACACATTTTTCTTCCTGCAGAACATGAGCGATTAAACCAGTTCCATGTTATTGGTCAGTGATGAGCGAGGCACAGGAGGATGGATGAGACAAAACATTAGTATTATTGTAAAATGGGTGATGTCATAATTGTGAACCGTACAACATTCTTTCTTTTCTTTTTTTTTTTTTCATGGAATCGAATCATAACTAAGATCTTTTCCATGGGGACTTCACTTGAGTAACAGGATCAAGTTTCTTAGTAATCTGTGTTGTGGGTCACTTCTTTTACTTAAGTATGCAATGTGACATAAGGAAATGTATCTTTTTTTTCTCTTTTCTTCTTCTTAAAAAAAAAATTAAGACAAATTAAATCCTGATCATGTAATATAAAATAAATTATTTCCTTAATTAGAAAAATCTTGAGAACTTTGGAAAGCTTTGATAATACAAATCCAAAACATTGTTGCAGTAATGTTAGTCCATTTTATTTTTGCAGATTAAAAGTTTATTAGATTAGATGAAAAAATTTAAAGCACAAATCATCAGGAAATGAGAGACCATCCGAGATGCGCGTGAATGCAGCAACTAACGTTGCACTCGCTTGCTAAATGAAACAACTTTCGTTAAAATGCCTAAAACTAAACAGTCGAAAGTGTGGCTATATTTCACAAGAACCGATTCCGACACCGCGACGTGCAGCAAATGTTTTACAGCAGTTGCGTGTAAAGGGGGAACCACGTCAAATCTAATGAAACATTTGAGGACACACGGAATAAAGTTAAAAGCAGAGGGAAGCCCCAGTCATACCCACCGTAGCAAAGGGGAGTCCACCGATTATGATGACGACAGCAGCCTTTCCGCAGGTTGGTAGTAGGCTAATGTAATGTTACTTGCAAAATAACAAATGGTCAAACGATTTGTAAAATACTAATGTAACATGGATTCTGTTTATAATTATGTGACCCCATTTACCATTGTATTTACTTATATATTCATATATACTTTAAACCTTTAATATATTGTTCTATTTTAAGCATTCAATTTTTTGTTCAATAAAAATGTATTCTTGAGTCATCCACCATCATCTTGTGGTTTTTGGAAAGTATCGGTTCAGGCAACGGTATCGAAAAAACCCCAAACGATACCCAACTCTAGTAATCACCCAATCACCCATTCACCCAGTCAGAAAATATTCAAAGCCAGACAAAATGCATAGAGGGATCGTTAGATGACAAACAAAGACAGATTATGTTTTGTATGAGCTGAAGAAATAAAGGGTCAGACTGCACTTTTAGTTGTCCGTATTTTGATTAATGGTGGAAAATCTACCGGAATAAATGATCGTTTTTTTGCTTGCAGTGATTTATCCTTTTCTCACACTGTTCTTTATCATGGTAGGGAACTGGTAGAGGACAAAAAGGCACCATTTTTAGAGGTTAGACTAGAGGTTACCCCTCGGCTCCACCCGCGTGCAGATCCTGGCGCCTGCGTGCTACCGTTACCTGTGAATTGAACTCGCTGCTGCTCCTCAAGCTGCTCTAATGTTGCGGCGGCCCCTACCTCTGCCTGTCGTATGCGCTGTTGCTGTAGACGCGCGTGTGTTCCAGTCTGATCCGGGGTTTCAGTAACTACGATCTTGTAGCTCGGCCTGACTGACACGTTTTAGCTGTAGAAGACGCCGCCTGCTGCTATAGTCAGTGAGGAACGTCTGTGACACGCTCACCGTATGACATAAAAATCGATGATGGCGCTGCCCAGTGTTACATTCGTGGATGAACAGAGGATCTATACACACACACACACACACACACACACACACACACACACACACACACACACTGTACGCATGTACACTATCAGTCATAAGTTCGGACACAACTTCTGATTCCTGATTTCTATTTCTTCCTACATTGTAAGACAATGCAGCTACTAGACCCAGGAAAAATTGGCACCATCAATCAGGTCCAACAACCAGGTCCAAAATTACTCCTCCCTTAATAATCTACCTTTACTGCTGCATAGTGACAAATGTCAAAACAGGTGGCAGGAGATAAGAACGTTCTTACATGTTGACATGGAAACTATGCTCCTTAATTGTTGCCATGTGCAGTAGGAAATTCATTAAGTCGAACAAAGTATTCATTTTGATCGTTTTTATTTTTAGATTGCGCATGCCCTAAATAACCTCAAGCTAAATAGAAAAGCTTAGAGCGAAATAAACCCCCCCCAGTTATTGTGCTATTGTATTATAAAAATAATAATTGGTTGTAGCCTGTACTGTACAGGTTTTTTTGATAGATCAAACGTAAAAAATTGACATGTTTACCATCACAGCTTTACAACCCGACATGCTGAGCATGTATAGTATAGCTTCACAACCTGTTATGGTTTGAGTCAGGAGGAGTAGGTTCAGTGCTCAGATGAAATATAATTGGTGCAGGAATAGTTTCGGGACTGTGAGACACGGATTTATCACAGAATTATCACCTTTAATAGTGAGAATTTTTTTCTTTGCTCATAATTGGTGTTGCGCAAGTGGGAGGCCAGATTGCGTTTTCTTTTCTTTAACACTAAAAACAGTGACTTGAAATGCTTAGAAGCGCTTATCTACTGCCAAAATACTGTAAGTCATGAACAGCAGTATTTTGTGATTCTCTGCTTGGTGTTTTCTTGAATTTAGGATGTTTTTTGGGAAAAAAAAAAAAAATCTTCCTAGTCAATATCGGATCAGTGTGATTTAATCAATTATTATTATTATTATTGGTATTTATTTATTTGTTTCTTTTGGTTGATTGATGGGTCAATTCTCTATTTAGAATTGATTCACACAACAAATTTTAAGTCAAGCTTAAAAATAAAAGGTATAAAATAGTCATATTTCTATATATTGAAATGTACCTTACTAAATGTTCACATTGTTCAGGAACGTTTTGCAGTAGGGCTGCAACTAATGACTATTTTGACAATCGATTAATCTGTCGATTATTGAACCGATTATTCAGATTAATCGAATATTCGCTGCATTTAATCAATAGCTTTTATTAAGCTGTCAGCTTTTAACTTTAGCTTGAGGTTGTTTTAACTATGTGCATGTGGTAACTAACAATGAAGATCATAAAGATTAATACCTTATTTAAAAAATATTTCTTTTCAACACTGCGTGCGTGTGTGAATTTAAATAAAATTCTGTTGAGAACTGGAAATACAAACCTGACTGGCAACAAAACAGTCAGTAATTATCCGCATTTTCTTTAGGTGTGAATCCTTTCCCACTAGCCTGTACAAGTGGCCACACCCGCCCAGCACAAAGTCTTTCCCTCCGATTCTAGCGGCTGTTTTGCTCAAGTGAAACAATGAAACGTTCCCACGAGGCGGGGTACACCCTGAACAGTGTTCAAACCCATCGCAGAGCACACATACGTACACACACTCATGCCAATTAGCCTAATCTGCATGTCTTTGGACTGTGGGAGGAAACCGGCGGACCCTGAGGAAACCCACCAAGCACGGGGAGACCATGCAAACTCCATGCGCACAGACCCTGAGGCGGAAATCGAACCCAGGACCTGGAGGTGCAAGGCAACAGAGTTTGTGCTAACCACTGTGCAGTGTGGAGCACAGGTCGACAGTCTATCTATGATTCACAATACTAGAGAGAACACGTCACTTGCTTACGTTATGTAGTCTGACCAGCAGGCGACCATCTTGAGCACGACCCAATGAGGTGAACTGTGTCCTGCCATATGCGAAGGTTAAATTGTTGCTATTGCGCAGGGGAGTGGAGATCCTCCATCTTTTGCCTTGTGTAAAAAACAGCTCTTGGAATGTAGATGTAAAGGTGATGATGATTAGTGACGGTCTAAAACAAAAACATCTGTCTGAAAATGAAAATTAATAAAAAAGGCAAATTCCTGTGGTATAAGAGGGTCCAACATCAGTTCTCGCATGTTCTCCACGTTCTTGGTGGGTTTCCTCCAGGAACTCCGGTTTCCTCCAGCAGTTCAAGGACATGCAGATTATACAGGTTAATTGACATTCCCAAATTGCCCCTAGTGTGGTGAGTGAGTGTGTATGTATGTGTGCATGTGCCCTGCCATGGATTGGCACCCTGTCCAGGGTGTACTCTGCCTCATGCCCCAAGTCAGCTGGGATAGGCTCCAGAATATTTATTTTCGTGTATATTGAGAGAAACATCCTCAAGTATTGTGAAATAAAATCTCTTTAAAAACATCGCATGAAGTTTTGCTTTAATGGAAAATGGGTCGAGCCCGTCAGCTTTTATGGAAACTCGAACCGCTGTGCTGTGCTGTTTATTTTTTGACATGTTGCATAATAAGTAAGCATTACTAGAAGATGTCTACAAAAAAAAAAAAACCTGATCAGATTGTCAGCCAGATTGTTATTTTACCTTCTCTTCCTCCACTGAACCTCCCCCTCCTCATCCCCAGAGTCAGTCTCAGGAGCGGGGTGGAGTATGGGTTGCAGTTGGATGGCTCGTATCACGTTCCACTGGGAGTAAACGGTTAAATGATTGGCATCCGGGTGCCCAGTATGCTCTCAAAGAACCCGTTGTTCATAGAAGATGGGGAACTCAAATCAGACATGATGGGCCAGGCAGCGATTGTGCTTGTACGAGGACAGAACTGGGGCGAGGGGGGTATTCCCAATCCCAATTCCCCTTCCTGTCTCCAATCTCTGTGACCATACCTTAATTAAAACCAACACCTTATCTGATCGAATTGTATTTTTTTCTGGGGACCCTTCTGTTCTTCCTTTTTTTTTTTTTTTTTTTTTTTCCACCTGGTATTAAACCAATCACATTAGCCACTTCTAATTAAGATGGATTCACTTTAATTATTAGCGGATCATTTCGCCACAGGCGTCACCCTCATATCCTGTACATCCGGTATCACCGTAACGAGTCTGCGGATCAGCGGATTAAGAGTAAGTCTCGTGGCTAATGAAGTTTACCGTCGCAATATAATTATTCACCCCAATTCTTTAAGCAGACAATAAAACTTGGCAGCGCAGACAGACAGATTAATTTCACTGCTGTTAAGAGAATGCTGGGAGGAGGCTTTTCAGTAAGAGTTCGGTGTAATGTTTCACCCTCCTCAGGCTTCTCAAATCCTTTTCGCTAGGTGGCTAATGACTCCAGACAAGAGCTCTGATTTAGCGCTAATGTGCACTGATGGATTGGAGGAACCGTTCCACATCCATCCTGCCTTTATTTTTAATGGGATTCGAAAGGCCAAAGATTGTGATTTAAAAAGTGTAAAGAAAGGATCTGATCCATTTAAGCACAAAAACTTGGAAAAGAAACTCGCTCTCTTCACCGTGACTAGCCATGTCCTGTTTGACTGCTACAAGGTGGTCTGGTCAGTGCATGCACAGTTGCGAAGGGGACCCATGTTCACTTGGACAGCTATCGTGTACAGATTTGGCACTTGCCAGTAAGGGAAGAAAAACATTCTTTGTTGACTGATCGCTGCGAAGAACAATGGTAGAAGTGTCTCTGTTTTAGAGCGGAGGGAATTTACAGTGCCTGCGTGTACCAGGCTGTCGGAAAGCATCCGATCATCGCTGTGGTGCTGTACAAGCATGGATGTGTTTGTTGTATTACTCTACTTCTCTTGTTGAAAGAAAGAAAAGGAAATGGAAACGTGTAGATAAAGATTCATTCAATATACACTATCTATAGTCAAAAGTTTGGACACACGTTCTAATTCCATGGTCTTTTCTGATTTTTCTTTCTTTCCGATGCTGCAGACGTCCAAAACGATCCCCTTTGAACAGTTGATATTGAGATGTGTCTGCTACTTATGTTCTGTAAAGCCTTCATAAAGGCTCTAATCTGAGGTGCTGGTTGTTAATTGGTGATTTCTGAGGCTGGTGACTCTAAATGAACTTCCCCTCTGCAGCAGAGGTAGTTTTGGTCTTGCTTTACTAAGAAGGTCTTCATGAGGGCCAGTTTCATCATGGTGCCTAATGGGTTTTATAAATGCTCTTGACAATACTGTTCTTGCAAGAACTATTCCAGAACAGGTGACCTTCATGTCTTAAAATAGCATAAAATAACTGACTGTTGTTGTTGGATAATTTCATAATCATGAGTTATTTCATAATTTTGAAAAAAAAAAAAAACGGAAGTCGACAATAAATCCAATCTTAAGTCCAAACTTTTGACTGGTCCTGTAAATTTTGAACATTTCAGGAAGTGTTGATTAATTTTCCAATGCAGCAGCTCTGAACGTAGTTCCAGGTTATAATTCAAACTACAGGTTCAATATTAATGCTCTTGCTCTAATTCTGAGTTATTGTTTTTATAGTAACAGCTCACTCATACTTGTAAGGTAGCTGATTTTTATATTAGGGCTGCATAATTTGATAAAGAAAAAAAACAATAAATAAATCACAGTGTCATTATTTTGACGTGTTGTGATCGCAATTGAATCTGCAGTATTTAATTATACCATTTCGCATTTGCCTAGGCTAACACCAAATAAAGCAGAAATTATTTCATTAAGAGGATGCTTGGGCATATTTATTGAACTCAAAAGCATTTAAAAAAAAATTAACAAATACTTCAATTATTGACAAACTCTACATAAATTCCTGACTTCCTGACATTAAATAATTGCACAGGCCCATATTGCGATTTCAATGTTTATGCGATTAATAGTGCAACAGTATTGTGTATACACTAAAACTAACTACGAACCATTACAATATGCTCTTATTAAACTAAAACAATTGTATTGTAAGTGATATGGTAAAGCTTTCTGCGCTTTTTAAAAATTATTATTCATGGAAGGAGTTGCCAGTTTCTGTAAAGTTTTCCACCATGGAATCCCAATAAACCGTCAACGTCTCCTCCATACAGTATGTACTGTATGTCTTCTTGTTTCCCTTACTCATGCTTTGTTAATGGCCCATTTCTTATAGATGCTTGAGGACGTTTTTTTTTCTTCCAATACCCAAGGAACACATACATACATACTAATGTCTTTCACCTGCTTTTGCTTCTGTTTTATTTGTTTGCACAGCCTCAGCTGTTTTGGCTCTGATTAAATATTCCACCCAGGAACCCGCAATATCCTGAACTCTCATATTCTCTGTGCTTTTATGTTGTTCATGATCAAAATCTTTTTTTAAAGGGTTTTCACCATAAACTTTGCTCTTTTGTTCTGCAATATTCTTAAACCATCTGTAACACAATACATAGCTTTCTTACAAGTTTTCTATAAAAATGACCGCAGTGAGAACAAAACAGATTTATCCCCGAAAAGTTTCCCCTTCAAAATTAATTACGCGTTTGCACGAGTCTAATGATCAGCAAATAGTGTAGGGGGAAAACCTGGCTTCTGCTCTTTTGGACAAACGCAGCATTCAGGGTTCGTTAAGCTTTAATTACTGTTTGCTTTTGTTGTTTATTTTAAACTAATCATTTTATCTGGCCTATAAGAGGCTGAAACGCCCGAGTAATCCAGAGGATACGAGCAGTTTAGTTTTCATATTTGTGCGGTTGCAGAACTGAATATTAGAGATTTGTTGTAAGTGGATAATTCACTGCCGTTGAATAATAAATGTTTTAAACATGCAAAAAAAGGGGTAGGCGCATCTGCTTGTTGAAGTTCTTTTTATTCCAACTGTTTTTTGGAATACTAATGAAGATATTGATACTCAAAAATATGGGCTTATCTAGCACTTATCCTATACTTGTCATTGGAGGCCTGGGTAGACCCTGGACGGCGAGCCAGTGCATCGTAGGGTACACACACTCACTCACACACACACTATAGGTAATTTGTAAGTGCCAATTAGCCTAATCTGCATGTCTTTGGACCGTGGGAGGAAACTCACCAAGCATGGCGACATGCAAACTCCTTCCATTCCAGACCTAAAGGTCTAAAAACAAACTACTTGTACTCAAAAAGTAAAACTGCTTTGATTTTACTTTGATCTAAGCATGATGTGTACATACAGTATACACTAACCGCTCAGAAGTTTGGGATCACTTGCAGATTTCTTTGTTTTTGTTTCTTGATTTATTTTCTACATTCTACAACAATACTGGAGATTTCAAACCTATGAAGTGACACATATGGAATTAGGTAGTTATGTAACAACAACAGCAGTCAGTAGTTATTTTCAGACAGTATTGTTAAGTGTAGTTGCAAAACCCATCAAGCACCATGATGAAACTGTCTCTCATGAAGACCATCCCAGGAAAGCAAGACCAAAACTTGCCTCTGCTGCAGAGGAGAAGTTAATTTAGAGTTACCAGAGTCAGAAATCACCAATTAACAAACAGCACCTCAGATTAGAGCCGTTATGAAGGATTTACAGAGCAGAAGTAGAAGTTACATCTCATCCCACCCAAGTCTCTCCCATGCCTGCAGGCCTGCCCATCTGGTCTGATCCCACAGAAAAGCCAATGCTGCACAAATCACAAAAAAATAAAGAGTAAATGCAGGCCACACTAATGAGTCACCAGAGCACCCTGTGCACCACGGCCTGTCCAACAGGCAACGAGCCCAAGGCCACTGCTCTGGCCTCCAAACTCCTCAGCTCCCAAACTCATTTAGCTGGGATGTGTCCCACCTCACAACACAACCCACAGCACCCAAAGTATCCCCTGCCAACGTCCTGGTGCCATACACCACAGGACACACCCAGAGGTCCTGTGGAGCCACTCCCTGAGGGGTCAGGATGAGCCAGAGCTACCCGGATGGCACAAAAGTAACCCAAAACCTAGTGTGTTTTTAATTTGACTGGTTTTAACATTATAGCTGATGGGTGTATGTGTTGGACTTTAAACTCTGCTGTGTGTGTGTTAAGCTTGGTTCAATTCAGTCATCATGCAGAAGGAAAAAAAAACATTTGCATGCATCTCATTTGCAGGACCGGTCGCAAGCAGAATACAAGATGCATTGATGTAGTAGTGTGTCAAACTCAACCGTCCATTTCTTGAACAAGTTAACACGGGTCTCAATTAACTCAAGTGAGAGAATGTATTGCTCATACCTCAAGCTCCCTTGATTTCACCCCGCCTCCGAACGCACCATTTTAGTGTCTATGTAAATGGGTTACTGCTGAGCCACACCCTTCCAGAGAACAGTAGAGTGGAGCAACAAGCCAGGATATACTGTAGGGTATCTTCTTATATGACATCACATTGGGGGAATGTAACTGACTTGTTAAAACTCTGACCAATACAAAAAAAGGACCAAAAACAGGAAATATATGTGTAGATTTTTTTTTCCTCTACACATTTTTTGTTTACACACACACTGGAAACCATGCCTAAAAATGACTAAAAAGGGAATCTCGCATAAAAGATCCCCTTTAAGTAAGTCCACATGTATTAATTAACTTGGGGGGTTATTACACACAGCCAGCTCGATGTGTTAAGCTTGGGATTTTTACGACATGCGATTAGACTTTTTTCCGAGCGTCTCCTTTTCTCTGCTAACACAATCAAGCTTTCAAGGCATGTCGTAACATGATACAGTAACGTGCCTAAAAACATGGAGCGTCTCTCTCTCTAGTCTCGTCTCTAAATAATATTCCACTCCAGTATAGCTTATTGTTTAAGAACATTCATTAGATTTTCCACATAAAAAAAAACAACAACAACCTGCATTTGCTATACAGCATTACTATTGGACTGTATGAACAGTTCTGCAAGTAAGTTGTGTGCTAACAATGTTTTTTTTCCTACGAGACTTGGATGGCTGGGTCGTATCTATGTATTATTTATTATAATAGAGTCATTCTTCACTACGGTCATTGGCTTGCTTGTTTTGGCTTGTTATGACAAAGCCTCTATTTTTCATAGGAATTCTTCAAGCTCTTATAATTCTATTTACTGTCTCCTCGGTCTCCGCAGACCATCTCTATCCCCCAGGCTCGAAAAAGAAAAGTGAGAGCTTCAGTTACGTCTTACAATCCTTCTGACTTTCATCCCGAGGACTGTCTGGAGCTGTATCGAGAAAGGTTTCAGTTTATACCCTATTCAGTGTAGCTGGCTTTCGGGCGTTTGGACGACATGTGAAGGAACGGAACCAGAGATGCCTGCAGGCTCAGTCATCACTCTTGACTTTCGTCTTTGTTTCGTTCTCTCCTTACTCTCGGGCTGCCAGATTCGTCCTGGGCATATTGGACAGCAGCTGTGAGAAGCATGCGTGCTATACTGGCTCCGTTCCCAATGGTGATGCTTGCCTCAAGACCTGGATGCCTACAGCATGACATTATTCATGCCTGACATCATCACGGATGATGAAGTTCAATCCACAACACGCTTGTCCTCTGTAGAGATCTACAAGCTAACACGAGTCCAGATGCAAAAGCGCTCACACCGAGTCGTTTTGTGTAAGCCAGTCGAGGTCTTTTTTTGAGTCCTGGGTGTTGATGTGCTTTATGGATCTTTAGTGTTTATGTTAATCATAAGAGTTAATATTTTCCTATAGCAGCACATGCAGATATGTTTTTCCACTCATATTGTGTACACGGTAATATAGAAGGTGCCGGGGATTAAAAAAAAAAAAAAAAAAACACCCTGTGGAATCCTGGTTTGTTTTTATCCAAATATTAAATGTCAGTCTTTATAACAGCCGCTGTGCATCTAGTTTTGTGTTTGTGACACGGCACTCTCTTACACACATTATTTATTAAAGGATAACGCAATGGGCGTCCCTCTGCGTTCAAAGCCTCACAGATCTGTTGTCATTGCTGTGTGCTGTGTTTCTGATTTACCCATAGTGCCACTGCTCACGCTCTGGAAGATCACATGCTCACTTTGATTAAGTTTATTTCTTCAGTGATGCCTCTTCAATTTTTATGCACGAGTTGCATGGCACATCATGCACCCGCCCTTATATGGCATTACTGTACCTATACTAATTACACGCTAATTCTATGTACCTTCAGTCGAAGATCAAGTAGGAATCATCATTCAGCTGAGCAAATTGGGATGGTCAGGATCGTTCGGTGCATTTACACTCAGACTTACATCTCACTACAGTACCTGTAATACATCCCATAAATGCACAACTGTATTATTCTGTATATAAATTCAAATTCAAATTTTATTTGTCACATACACAGTCATACACAGTACGAAATGCAGTGAAATGCTTAGTACGACC
>JAQQZT010000038.1:10915709-10926096 GCA_030068275.1 Clarias platycephalus | reverse complement strand
ACGGTTCCTGTAGTTCTTCACCAGGTTTGCACACACTGCAGGAGGGATTTTGGCCCACTCCTCCATACAGATCTTCTTTAGATCTGTCAGGTTTCGGGGCTGTCGCTGAGCAACACGGAGTTTCAGCTCCCTCCAAAGATTTTCAATTGGATTTAGGTCTGGAGACTGGCTTGGCCACTCCAGAACCTTGATATGCTTCTTACGGTGCCACTCCTTGGTTTTCCTGGCTTTGGGTCATTGTCAGGTTGGAAGACCCAGCCACGACCCATCTTTAATGCTCTGACTGAGGAAAAGAGGTTTTTGCCCAATTTGTCACAATACATGGCCCCGTTCATCCTCTCCTTAATACAGCGATGATGCTTCCGGCCCTATGCTTCACTGTAGATATGGTATTATTGGGATGATACTAATCATTCTTCTTCCTTCAAACACGGTGTAAGGAGATAAGACCAAAAAGTTCTACTTTGGTCTCATTTGACCACAGGACTTTCTCCCATGACTCCTCTGGATCATCCAGATGATCCCTGGCAAACTTCAGACGGGCCTGGACATGGGCTGACTTAAGCAGGGGAAGCTTCCGTGCGATGCAAGATTTTAAACCATGATGTCTTAGTGTATTACTGATAGTAGCCTTGGAAACGATGGTCCCAGCTCTCTTCACGGCATTGACTAGCTCCTCCCGTGTAGTTCTGGGCTGATTCTTCACCATTCTTAGCATCATTGATACCCCACGAGGAGAGCTATTCCGTCATCATTAGCCTCTTCCATTTTCTGACAATTGTTCCAACAGTTGTTCTTTTTTTCACCAAGCTGCTTGGCAATTGCCCCGTAGCTCTTTTCAGCTTTGTGAAGGTCTACAATTTTGTCTCTTGTGTCTTTTGACAGCTCTTTGGTTTTGCCCATGTTGCTACTTAGACTTTGGCTGATTGTGGGGTGCACAGGTGTCTTTTAATCTAATTCCCCTGATCTATCCTATAGTACGTGCGCATATTCACTACATAGCCATGTTAGCAAAGTTGCACAATGCCAATATTTGCACCCACCGATGTATACAGTATGCACTACAATTTTGTAGATACTAAACTGCATTTCGTTACCAGTACTATGCAATGATCGTAAAGTTCTGTCTGTGTCAATGTGGCATTGATTTCTCTTATTTTTTCTCTTAACAGAACATTACGAGAAATTCAAGAAGGTGTTGCTGCATGAGGCCTAGTGTTTCATATATCAATGTTATAGGACTCTATAACTAAAACACACCATGCAGTTGTACTGTCAAGCCACGAATCCAAAGTTTCAGCTTTAACTTTGATTGACACTGGAGACTCCTTTCCAAAGACATAAATAAACCGGTCGAAAATCTCACCAGAGCAAAATGTACGTATTAATAAATATTTGGAATATCAACCAAACCATTTCTCATGTTGAGGAATCTGCAGTTGGTATCGGAAATTAATCAGCAGCTCCTGACCAATCAGATTTGAGGACTCAACAGCGCTGTGGTCTGTTTAATGCTGCATTCAATTGCTACGAGGCAAGCCCTGACCCAGAAACATGAGCAACATCTGTGTAGGGTTTTTTTTTTTTTTTCTTTGTTCATTAATGTTTGTTTCTGTTTTCCTGGCTTGTAAGAAACTTTGGGTGAAGAGAGCTGCAGGGAAATTCTCTCAAACTTGTGGGTTTGTGTTGTGAGATCATGGAGAGATAGCGTGGTTTGGACCAAGAATGAAGAGAAAACAAACGAAGAAAAAAAAAAAAAAGGGTTTATTTTTAGGTGTCATGCGATTTCAGTTTAATTTTCTCATGTCTCGTTTAGTTCCCCCCGTGTGGGAACCAGCCAGTTAATGAATATTCGATTTCATTTCATACGTCTGAAATGTAATAACAAACATCTCAATCAACCGAAATCAGCATCCTTTAATCATTCTTTTAGGTTCCAGCGTGCGTAACACGGGTGAGCCGTGTGGCCCGGCTGTCAGAGATACGAAGATTTATGGCTGAGGAGACGAGATCTTCTTATGAGCGTGAACGTTCGGTTCCTCCCAGAAGGTCTGAGCCCGCTATAGCTCACCAGCCTGCTGTCTTATGCTGAAAACATCCTGCCTAATTAGAACCAGTTCAAATTAAGAAGTCCCACTGCAAAACGTTACCCCCCCCCTTCTCCTTGAGAGCGACTGCTAGGAGATTGAGGTCCTCACAGCCTCATTGTAAGCAGTTCTCATCAGTGGGTGAATAGCAGAGGGGCTGCGGTCGTACCCTCTGTTCAGAGCACATTCATTCAACGCTTGTGGGGTTTCTAACGAGGGTCTGCTGTCAGGGTCTTGATGATCTGATCTGACTCCATTCGGCATGTTGGGGGTAGAGCGGAATGCAGGTGCTGGAGAAGAAATGAACTTTGTTGACCTTTCGTTGATCGTCATGTAACATTTTCCTCTTTAATGCTGGAACGCTAAAACTGTGGTCAATTAGTGTTTTAAAAATGCTCATAAATACAAGCACACACACACACACACACACACACACACAGTTGACCACATTGTTTTGAGATAAGATTTGGCTCGTATATTCGTTGAAACTCCGTTATTATTAATGAATGATAATCTAAAAAAAAATTCTTTGAAAGTCATTCTTTGAAAATCCAGATGTTTAGCCATCTGGCTCTATCACTTAATAAAGATACCCTCTAATTAACTGTATGATTGACTTACTGACTTATTTATTTATGAACATCTATATACTGTATAAACTACAAATCAGTACATGCTTATTGTTGGAATTACAGAAAAGCATGCATTGCACCACACATTTGAGACTTGGTGTGTCTTGGGAAGGGTGTGTGAGCGAGTAAACAGTGCATGTGATTGATGCTGGATGTCAGCAGGACCAGATGAATTGGCAAGCGATAGGGCCTCGCTCTCGCACGTTCGCCTGTTAAATGTGCCTTTAATTGCATGATAATGGCTTGTCATGAGAAAAGCCAGAACTGGCTAGCTTATCCCATGCTTTTGAAGGAAATTACATTTCATATTTAGTTTCAGTAGGTAGCTCAAACATTATTGTGATCTGGCACCATTTTCAATAAAAAAATAATCATTATTTTTTTTTAAGCAAAGTGCAGCGACCTCGAATTCTTTCTTTTGTCCCAGTTACATCCTCGGGTTAGTCTGTTGATGTCATCGGCTGTGAAAGCGGCAGTTTTTTTAGCTCGCAGGGCAAAAAAAGGGATTCACTTCTTAACAATCCTAAAGTGGCAGCATTGAGACGCTCGTATGGGGATGAAGCACAAAGGCTTTGGAATGAAACTGTTTCAAGTGCAAATTATCATGCCTCTCACACAAGACACATCCTTTAGTTAAACTCTCATTTGTCATCGTCTGAACCGGTCCTCCTACCTTATTTTTCACTCGCCGAGGGAGTCTGAAGTACGGTTTGAAACGTCGTGCTTCCTGTTAGCTAATCAGACCTTATGATCTTAACCACTCACGCCCCTCATTCCACAATCTGGAATTTCAAGTGGTGTTTCGTTCCTCGGAAAGAAAAACATGGCTATCAATTGGTATAATCCGCCAGTTCCAGCCCCAAATCCAGTTAATATAATGCTTTAAAACGTTGATGTTATAGAAAGTTTATTACCGGCGACCCTGACATTAGTAGCAGCTGCAGGTTTATTTAAATACACTTTGATATCAAGTCTAAATTAAAAGCCTACTCTATAACTGATGCGTCTCATTAACTGAAAGAAATATATGTAGCTGTTTGTTATCATTAAATGGAGATTATTTGTAGCTATAAAAACGTTCTTAAAACACGGTAAGGAGAGAGGAAAAAGAGAGGCTGTTTGTAATCAATCATCTATTCCACTTATCTTGTGTACAGGGTCACGGGAGGCCTGGAACCTATCCCAAGAGACTTAGGGCATGTGGGCGGAGTACACCCTTGACAGGGTGCCAATCAATCGCAGGGCACACACACACACACACACACACACACATACACACGCCCTATGCTCAATTTGGGAATTCCAGTTAACCTCATCTGTATGTCTTTGGACTGTGGGAGGAAACCGGAGTATGCGGATGAAACCCACAAGAACATGCGAACTCCTTGCCCACAGACCTGTGTGGCGGGAATCGAACCCTCGACCCAGGAGGTGCGAAGCCACTGTGCAAAAGCAACTTGTTTCATGGACATTATTCCATAACTCCAAGTGTTAAATGTAAATTTGTAATGGAGCTGCATGATTTGATCTAAAAAATCGCATTGGGATTAGTTTAGTAATTTCATAGCTATTTAAATAGCAATGTTTAAGTATTAAATGTACCGATTTGTAATCAGATTTATTTGTCTAGGCTAACAACAAATAATTGGTAATGACCTCATTAAGAGGATGTTTGCCAGTCTTTATTTATCAGCTCAACATGATTAATTGTGCAGCACATTTCTGTTGTATAAGAGGAATGAATAACATCCGATTGTACTTCTTGGGATTGTAAAAGCCTGAGCGGCAGGCCAGGCCACTTGTGGGTTATTTTCCTCTAGTAGTACTCCTTATTAAGTTCCTGTTTCCCATTTACAGTTGTGGACTTCGACAGCATGTGTGAAGTCGCTATCTGAAACGGCTCCGACACTTTTATTTGGGGAAAGGTCAACCCGTCGGTCACGCGTCCCTTGGTTTTTATCAAAGTGAGCATGACTATTGGATCATTTGTATCTTTCGTGGCTTGCTGTACTCTCTTGCACACTTCGACTCGACCTTTGACCTTCCATCTAAGCGCATTGAGGACCCATTTTCCAGTGTCATTCTGGATCGTTTCTGCGTTGCATCAGTGGCACTTGGAGGAATTCGTCTTCCTTAGCTCGATTCTGATTTATAGCGGGAAAGGCCCGTTTGAAATGCGTATCCTCAGAAGCCACTGGACCCCATGGCTTTTCACAGTCTTGTGTTTCCTGTATTGTAAATGCTTGTCAATGGTCATCATCACAAGTTCAGACTTATTTAATGTACTTTAATCATCTGGGATTTCATCCCCTGGGGGTCGTTCTCCAGGGATTGTTAGAAGGAATGAGCGGCGTAACCCGATCCCGTGTGCGGACACATGCTGGGGATTTGCGCGCTATTTTTCCCAATGAAAAGCTATTTTATGAAGCTTATTGTAGATGCGTCTTGTATGAAAGAGAGACCTTTGTACTGATGATAACCAAAGCAGGTCTGTTTACTCTTTTCATTAATGTGTTGTTGGGTTTGGCCACAATTGAATATCCCGGAGTACACTGGAAGAAGAAAAAGAAAATGCACAGGTAAAATTACACAATACGTTACGTAGGTGGGAATTGGAATGCGATCAGACCGACCACGCCACCTCGGCAGCTTTCAGAAGGAAAATTAAAGTCAAGAGGAATAAGTACTTTTATGTTCTTGCATTCCAACTTTAACTTAAACAAATTTGCATTGGCATGATGTAGTCATAAAAAAAACAATAGGCCTTCAAACTAACAGCTGTGTTTGTACTGACACACACACACAATGCTTTTTGTGTTTCAGCATGCATGTATGAAAAAGCCCATACTAATTTCTCAGATGTTGATTTTCCTGTTTAAAATTACTCAGACGCTATAGCTGGAAATCATCACTAGGTAGAGGTAACTATTCGCAAAAGTGCAATGCAACAACAGTCAGATTTGTTATCTTCCCAATGTGCACAGTGTTATGCATAAATTAAACGAACCGACATTGTGCAATGTTATAACCTCTCCTGCACAGCATGCATCAATCATTCATGTTTAGACATAAATAATGTGGCATTGTGGTAAGGAGAGATTTTTGCTTTCTGTTGTCTTGTTGCTCCCGCACCTTAGGGCTCACCGCAATCACATCTTGTCGTTAGGCGAGAAAGCAGTTGAATACAGGGTTCGGTCACGGCAACAGATAAACAACCCGATATAAGAACGGAAAGTTGTTCATTTTGCCACGCGATCGATGGCTAAAAAAAATCACATTGTCAACAGTAACCTTCACACTGGCATCGCTAAGTGTTCTCGTTGTTCATGCATTATGTAAATAAGCTAACTAGATTCAATTACTTGTTATTCAGATACCAAGACACTGACAGTAATGCAAGCTGTAAATGTGCCCTATTGGGCCTCTCACTAGCATAAGTGAATCGAATGTAGACTAATACAATTTTGACAAAAAACACGATTATGTCTTTGTTCACCGAGTTAAAAAAAAAAAAAAAACTTGACTGATTTTAATTTTATGTGAATTAATCCCATAATATCAAAAAGTTAAGGAAAACATTTGCTTTGCTGCAAGGTGATTTCCGTTGCATTGCAGTTTTCCTCGTTTACATTCACTCAACGAAGCGACTCATTGCACAGTTGCTTGTCATTTGCCTTTCTGGCTGTTAAATAGGTAACTAGGTTAAATAACTAATGCTTGTTAACTAATTGCATGTTGCTTCACTTGCAGAGTGAGTGAGTGGGCGTGAAACTGAATGACGCCAAAAGCACGCCCCATGGGATCCTAGGAAATCATTCGAGACAATTGTTTACATTTGCTCCGACACGTTTTTCTCGTCGACTCCCCGAAAATTCCCCTGTAATTTAAAACGATCGTAGGTTTACATCTATTAAAGCGAATTTTTTTTTTTTAAGAAACCCATTCATCAAGTCGACGTACTGCACTGCTGCTTGCAGTGAACTACATAATGAGTTAAGCCTTGGTAGATGAGTCGAGAAATCCCTAACCCCCTCGCTGTGATTTATATCCGTCTCCTCCGGCTGGGGGTTGCATGTCTGCAATAGCGTAATTGTATTTCAAACCCAAACATCACAAGGAGCATCTGTTTTATCATTGCCCCAGGGCTGGAACCCAGACAGAAATGAGGCCCAGATTTAGCCCGAACATGTTAAGCAATCACATTACTAACCAGTGGCCTGACATGATACATGACATGTGAAAACAGAATTTCCTCGATTTTGATTGACTTCAGTAAAGCACAATAAAGCTTTCTTTCACGTAGCGCTCGTGTTGATGTGGCGCTTTAAACATGACAGTTCTGCATATTGCAGCACGAGCCCGGCTGCAGAGAGATTCCTGGAATGAAAATGATTCCCGAAACCCTCGATGGGAGAAGGTCAGTCTCTTATAAAGCATAACCGATTGGCCTTGGCGAGAAAAACAAGCCGTTCTGACAGGTGTTGCAAAAGGGCAGTGCCGACTCCCTCTCCGGGTCTTGTTTGGAGAGGGCAAGTGAATTTATTAAGACCATGCACAAGCATTTCCAGCTGTGGAAGCTGGACGTGAACTGACAAGCTTCTTCCATGAGAGCCGTACAGGCACTTATGAATTCCCCAGTTACTGTCAGAGTGCTTCACACACCATCCTTCAAATCTGAAAAGAAAATCTTATCGGACTTGAAAGAAAAACAAGGTCGATTTATTTTCTCTGCTAATGCTGGTATTCCTGCGATGCTCCGGCATCCTGTCCAGGGTTTGTCCCTGCCTCATACCCGGTGTTCCCAGGTGGGGTGGTAGGCTCTGGACCGGGGATGCCCAGGATAAATCGATTAATGAATAGTGTTGGTACTGATTCTAACCTTTTTAAATGGAATCTTGGTTTATACTGATTGTAATCTTTGCATCTTCTGATGCGTTCAATACACAAGTATTTGAAAGGCGACAGTTTTTAGAATTGTGCCTCTTCGCACCATCACAATTGATTTGAAATTGTGTAGACTGGAATTCTTTCATTCATGGATTTTAGCGACTATATTGCTTTAACCCTTTAGGAATAGAGGAATTTTTACTCGGTCCCTGGTAAATAAACGTACTTCATAATTTGAAGGAAAGAGTAGTATTTTTAATGCTTGGATGCAAATCTTTTGTGGTCAATGACCGACTGAAAACGCAAACCCATGAGCATCACTTAAGGCCAAGTTTCATCTGTTGAGCTGCTTTGCCAGACCTTTACTGTCACACTTGGTTTCCTCCATCCAACAAACCTCGTTTCAGAACTGGACAGGCTTTGTCTAAGTTTTCTAGCAGTCTTATCTGGCTTTCCTGTTGAGCGTTAGCCGTGGTTTGCCTCCGTATTTACATTCTTGTAGTTGGTTTTGATTGTAGAATTTGATAACTATATGCATATTTACTCCACAGCATTTTTCTTTAACAAAGAAAGAGTTCATCAACTATCAACTACGTCGAGCTGTTTTCTGTGGTCATTTCTGGTGATGCTGATCTCACCAGTGCATTCCCTCTTTTCAAGACTGCATTTCAAGAAATGCATTCCCTTGCACTTTAATCACATCTCGATTGCCTAATTTCAAACGCATTGTAGTGATATATCGATATCACCGATCAAATTCTTCTTGACCCGGTTGTACTTTTACAAGTAGAATTAATTGTTCATGGTCTAGATCCTGACGGGTCATTATTTTTTTTTACTGCTGGCATTCAATTGCCAAAATGACTTGTTTATTATAGCTATAATAAAGTTGTATGAGTTGTTTGATTTACAGGACATGATTTACATCAAATGTCTCCTCCCCACATACTTCATAAAGCTTGATGAACCCTGTCTTTACTCCCAAACTAAATCAGTCAGCCAGGTGCTTTATTTGTGAATTGTAAGTCATTACACGGACATTGAATTTTGTCATGACAATTGAAATCCGTCAGCCCATGCATGCTTCATCTTAATAATAAACCACTTTGGAGAATTGCATTTCTTTTGGATGCGTTTGTGTAAAATCATGAGTAAAACAAATAGAAGTGGAAAATAGGAGTAGTGTTTAACAGAAGAGGCAGTAATGTGTTTATTCTGTATGGAAAGCAGCTGGAAACTGGGCATTGCACGCTCCGAAGTTTGGTTTGCATGGATTGTAATGCCAAAGCGCAAATGTTCAAGGTGAAACCACTGTGTGTTGCAGATTGACTTTTGGTGTCCAGGTTTTTTTCTTGCATTAGCACCGACTCTAAGCTTTAACATTAATCATCTCTTTGTTTACTCCGTGTGCTTGCTCTGTCCTGGATATGGTTTATTTTTGCTTCTGGTGCTGCTATAACAACCATCTTCGGTCCTCCTGTGTGCTAAAGAAAAGGCGAGGACTTTTTACCTTTTTATTCTCGCTGTGTTTTTGTGTTATAGTTGCTTTGTATTTTTTTTGTTTGTTTGTCAGCTGGATGGTGTGTTAAGGTCACCTTTGGTCCAGTCATTTAGTAAGGTTGAAAGCCAAGTACATTAGCAGGGGGGAAAAAATGGGCTTGTAGCCAGTGATGCATAGGCAATTCTTCTTTTTAGCCCTTCACTATGTATTGATGAAAACAGATCACCATTGCTGACCTCAATCAGCTCTACAGTCCAGCCTGTTAAGCCGCTATCCTCGATTTCCTAACTGTAAGCAGTTAATCAATAGGAACAGGGCTGCAGGAGGACCGATTTGTTCATGTCCAGTCCACTGGTATTGGCTCTGATCGTACGTGCTGCAACTGATCCAGAGGCGATCAGTCCGACGAAGAACTGAAGGACTGTCTGGACTTTAACCCAGTGTAATGGGGTTTGGCTCGCCTCGGGCTAGTCATCGTCTGGCTCGTCCTCACACAGCATTCCTCATAAAGACAAAGGCACACAAATGGTGGAGGACAAGAGTCCTGTTTGTCCAACACACCAACAGCCATACTGCAGACAGGCTGTTCATTAGAACTGATTTCAGCACATTTTATCAAGTCAGTTTATAAAGATGACACTATGTAGTGTCAGAAGCGATCATTTGCATCTTTTGAATGCATCCTATAGTATGTGCAAAATATCCGTATGCATGCACTCGTTTTCTAATCGTATGATTTTTCTCTTTTTCCCCCCACATATATGTTTGAAATCCTGCCTCGTCTGCTCTTCACCACAGGTAAAAAAAAAAAGAAAAAAAAAAAGTTTTTTTCCCCATTTTATATTTATGGAGTATATTCTAGCCAAATATCTATTTGCCTTCTCATTCTAATATAACACTTACTATGTAACAACAAGATTAATAATAGAGAAACAAAATACCCCAAATAGTTAAAAGTGCAGCAAAATATTGTTAAATTAAATACTTTACTACTAACTTTTTTGTTTTTGTTTGGACAGTCATGGGCTCAATAATATCGCTTTGGTTAATAATGTTCACATTTTCATGGATAAGTGCCTAGGTATCTGTCAGGCTTGATAAAGTTCACACTTTTTATTTTTTTTATTTTTTTTTTAGTTTGTCTGATCATCATTGCTCTATTACCATTTGTTTATACCCATATATGTTGAGTTTGTACATTAAATTATATACTCAGCAAAAAAAGAAACGCCCCTTTTTCAGGACTGTGTATTTCAACAATAATGTTGTAAAAATCCAAA
>JAQQZT010000038.1:10890165-10901280 GCA_030068275.1 Clarias platycephalus | reverse complement strand
CCGGATGCCCTTCCTGACGCAACCCTCCCATTTTATCCGGGCTTGGGACCGGCACTGCATCCAGTGGCTGGGGTTTGAGCACTGGCTGGGAATCGAACCCGGGCCTTTCCGCATGGCAGGCGAAACACCTACCACTGTTTACCCAGTCTTATTTTTTTTGTTGCTAATAAACTAAACATGTTTCTGTATGGTATCTAATGTAAAGTAATCTTATATGGTAGAAGTAGATAGTTTAAGGTGACCGTTAATGCAAAATTTACTTCATAGCCATTTTAGACGTTCAGATAGCTCTCGGCATCCATTGCGGTTTTTTGTTTCTTTTTGTCATTTTTGTATCCGCCAGGACTTAAACAAGCCAGTTATATTTTCCCCCTAATGTGACCTCATAAAACAGGATACTACTGCATCCTTCTGGTTTTTGCTAAGCTCCGCCGTTCTGAATTGGGGCGTGGCACATGCGGGACGTTACTTCTTATTTCAGGTTGCGTGATAGTTGAGAGTTGACAGAAAGCCTGATAAATCAACCCAGACTTTCTTAGGACTAGGTGACTGTAGTTAGCTTATGTTTGTTGAACAAGTGATTGCACAGCTTATGACCGTCTATGATGTCATGAATCCAAAGCGTGCTGCCGTATACCGCTTGAATGTTGGTACCGAAGGAAAATGGAATTCCTATGCTAGAAAGAATTCTTCTCTATGAAAGCAAACCTGCTACTATGAGCCCCTCCCCAATAATCAGTCCTGGATGTGGTGCCCTCTGTATTCAGTACTCAGTGTTCACTACGTATTTCAAATGAAGAATATTTTCTTGTTGCCATGAACACGTTCATTAAACGTCTTCACCAGCAGTCCTGGAGTCGACAATATAATGAGTTTATTCACGCTGTGCCTTTCCGTCTCCATGCCGTGCAGATGGAGGGTCAGATGTTGACCCGCTCCCAGGTCACCAAAGCAGCATATGCAAATTCAATTAGCAACCAGACACGTACCGCGAGGTTGATAATGTGCACGCTTGTAAGCGAGGCGTTCAGTGATGGCAGTTCTGATGCGATCATATCTAATGAGATCACACTGCGCGGTGCCGTGAAGGATCCCCTGCGATGCTTTATAATTAACGTGTACGTGGAAGTGTGCTTTGGGCTTCAGCCTGCTCATTAGCAGAGAGAAAGAGTTGCATGCATAGTAGCAATCTTAATTGGAGGAGAAGACATCTTTGCCAGTAACATCGTATATGCTGCTATGGAACGCTTTTGCATGTAGGTTATACGGGTGGGCAAGAAGGGGGTACGTGTGAAGACTGATGCATTCGGAATTGTGAAATAAACGCAGCATGTAGCGTGGGAGGAAGAAGTGCTCCAATTTCCCTGGAACGTTCAATCAGGCTTGGCCGTTCTTTTATTTTTTCTGTCCTCGTTCCTACCCTTCGCCCTTTTCCGCTCAGAATGCAGCGTACTTATCGGGAGATGAGCATATGCCTTGGAGAGAAATAAAAGAATGAATTTCAGCTCTTGTCACACAGTCATTCAAGAGCAATCTCATTCCCTCTCATTGATTTACTGGCTAGGCTCTTGTGATGATGGATTTCACAGTGCCGCGCAAAAAGGCTGGCTAATCAGAATCCTGTCCAGTTCTATGATGAGCAGTGGTCGACCTGTCAGGATTCATCAGAACACCATATTTCATTGGCTTTACCCTTCTGAAACCACCGGGCAGGTAAGTCTATTCTGAAGTATACACCTCCGCATTAAGGGAGGACAAATCAAAAATCCATTAGCTAGCCCACCTGTCAAGTGAAAGAGCCACTCGGTTTAACCAGTCTTATGTTTTCATCGCACAGAAACCTAATAAACTAGAGGTAGCTACGGTAATATAACCTGATAGTGGGAATAAATTATTAAAGGGGCTATGATGCAAAATTCCATTTGTCATTTTTAGACATTCAGATAGGGGTCTAGTGTTTTTTTTTTTTCAAATAAAAGAATATTTAAAAACTAAATTTTTGGTATTGATCAGAACTTATGAGGGGTGTTCAAGTCAAACTGGGACTTTTGATTGTGCAGAATAACAGCACAGTTACGAGGGTAAAAATGACCCATATGTCTCTATATAATCCCCTGATACACTGCTTGGACATCATCAAGATAAAACCTTTTCTCAATCTGCAAGAGCCATGCTAGGACTGCTTTCTTTATGTCTGGAACGCTGGCCTGCCAGGAACTCCTTTAGTAGCCCAATCAGGACTGGGGGTATGGGGGATGTTGCAATAGTCCCAGCCGAGTTACTATATACTGGTGGGCAGTATGAGGTCGTGCATTATCCTGAAAAAACACAATACCTTTGGTGATTAACTCAGATCTTTTTTGCATTAAAGGAAAGGGTCAGTAACAGAAGTTTTATGTCATGTTAAGCAGTGCCCAGGGTACGAAGAAAAGCTTCTACCTTGATGGGATCCAAGTGTGTATGATGCTGGGATACGTGTATTAGTGTAGAAGGGGATTATATAGAGATATATACTATATATAGTGTTCTGTTATTCTGTGCGATCAAAAGTCCCAGTTTGACTTGAACACCACTCTTCACCCTAATGTATCCTCATATAACAAGATACCATCCTCCGGACCAACTCCGCTGTCCTCTGGCCGGGTGTGGCTCAGCGGTAGCTCATTTACATGGACAATGAGCACACAGTAACACACTGATCCTTCAGGGGAACGCCGAGACCGGTGTTAACTTGTTAAAGAAATGGTAAAATATGGGAATTTTAAGTTTGTCAATTCAGACTAAGACAGGGATATAACAATAATTGAGTAGTGGAATTTAAATTTTCCACGCAGGGAATGACCATATGGAGCCGTGAGTACTGTTAGGGTGGGATGAGATTTCCAGACTTTTGTCTGTACAGTAATGTTGTCGGAGGACATCTGTAGTAATTATGATGAGATTTGCAAGGGATGAGCGATTTCTGTATTATACCCAGAAACCGGATGCCTTATAAATGTCATATGAAAATAAAATATGTTTTTGGTATTTCTGCTTTAGGTGTTAGTTTTTGTGCCTGCACAAGAATTTTTTGTAGAATGATTCGACAATCAAAAAGAGTACTTTCTAGAGTGTATCAATAGTATAAAAAAAAAAAAAAAGAGAGAGAGAGAGAGAAAACAACCCAGGACACCATGCAACCCTTACGAAAGTGGGATATTTGTACAGTTTTATTAATGGCATGTGAAAGACTGCTTAACCTTTCCAGACAGGAGAACTCTGTAAAAAGACTTTGTGGGGTCTTCCCACATCAGAACTGTGAATCATCAGTAGATTATAGTTTATATTTCTCTCATTATATAGTTATATAGTAATCATTTTCAATTTTTTGAGTGTGTTGTGAAATTCTCTTTAATTCAATAGGACTTTTGTTTATTGACTGATTTATTCCAACCAGCCATATTTTTACAACTAAAAAAAATTTAATAAACAAGAAATGCTTTTTAGTATTTTGTGTTGTTGATTGAATAAATGTCATGTGCTATGTGCTAACTTTTGCCCCACGCTTCAGTCCAGTCGGTGTCAGTAATGCATCAACTAAACTTAAAAGAAGAAGCGATACTCTTGCATTTACAGTGTGTGTATGTGTGTGTGTGTGTGTGTGTATATATATATGCTGGTATATTTCAAGGAGTTTGGCAATTTTAGGTTATTTAGTATTTGTAAATTCACTTAGATAATTGTGTTGTGACTCAGAAATCAATGAATTGATTAATTGCATAATTGATCAAATCATACAGCTTTATCTCACAGCTTGATTAGTTGCTTTCCCCTTTATTTTTTTTATGTTCTTTCTAACAATGGCCATGCTGCGTCCTGGGTCGATGCCTGTCTGCAGTGCAGCAGTTACAGAACTGTGGTGTTGTGTATCACAAAGAAATGTCCAAGCATACTGGGATGCATTATTCATTATTCGAAATGGTTTTGTCAAAGTCAATAGCGTTCCCACCCCCCACTTTGGTTATGGAAAAGAAAAATCAGCAGCCTGAACCGGTTTGTACGCCAAGCCAAAGACTGATAGCCCAGACACCCTATCGCGGTGATGTGCTCACCTCTGCATATTCTGTTATTGTGCGCGTGTGGGTTGTAGCTCTGTATCCTTATCATTAATATTTCAGCAGAGGTGCTTGACTGTGGTCTATTGATCAATTGATATTTACTCTGATAAATGCTGCGCTCCTAACTGCAGAGTGTCTTGCCATACTATAGTCTGTCTCGACGTGCTTATGCCTCATAAATAATTCCCGTGTCTTGTGCAAACAGGCACTCCAACCCGCAAGTGCGGAACATCCGCCACGTGGCTTCCGAGCCGGAGTCGGTACGCTCCAGCTGCGAGAGTGAAGCCAACTAAAGCAGTGTAAAAAGACATTCATCAGATTCCAACCGGGGGTGTGTTTTCTGTGTTTTAGAACAACAGTTTGTGAACACTAAGAGCCCTGTTGTGAGCTATACTAACAGAAAACCTGGCATATTGTTCAAATCAATCTTGAAAGCCAAGACATCCGACTGTAAAGGCAATAACCAAGACTGACACCCACACAGCAGCTTGAAAACAGAAAAGGCTTTTTTTTTTTCTTTTTTTTTCTCTCTCCTCAAAATGTCTTTTCAATGTTTGTGTAAAATGCCAATCTCGCCGGCTGTGCTCGAGTTCCGGTCTTGCATTCCCATCCCTGTGCCACATGTTCCTCTCAGCCAGACCTCTGCATTCTTCAGGCCTGTTCTTATTCATGCGCTGTCTGCCTCCTCATTTCACCCCAGATGATAAAGGAGACTGCTGGTGGCCAGAATGGGCCTCAAACGCGAAAACCGGACAGGCCGACTACCCTTTCTGTAAGAGCACCTCCACAAAGTCAGGTTGATTCATTGTCCTCTGGCCGGAGGGGCATGCAGCATGACAAAACACCCCCTGGTGTGCAGAGGCCAATGTGTAGGATGTCCTTTCAGACCGGGGTCAAACTGGGATAAAAAAGAGGCTTTTGTCCAAATCAAGAGGATTCACGGAGCATGAAACATGTGGCTTTTTAGGCTAATTGATAGGATGGCTTACATTCACTTTTAGAAGTAGAGGATAAGCAGCAGTTGATGTGGCTCGTTTGTGAAGTGCTTTTAAAGCTGCTAATAGGATTTTAGCGATAAAGGATTCACTGCTTTCCGTGCCGGTACGGAGGGGTTTTGAAGAACGCAGTTGCATGATGTGTATATTTAGGTTTGAGAAAAAGAGATAATCAGTGGGAAACACTGCAGTCTGCATTCGGAAACTGCTGTCTGGTGGAGTCTACGGGTGGAAGTCCTGCACGTCTCTCAAACACTCCAAACTTTCATTGGAAAAAAAAAAAACGACCCTGAATCACTCATCTGTTTTTAGACACATCATTTATCAAGATAGTAATTCTGTGATTATTCAGTCTCGAAAAAACACAAGTTTCTGACTAGAAAACTGGAAAACTTTGTGAGATGATAAACCTGTCAGGGCAAGATTTTTTTTATTCTTCTTCTTTTCAAATCTCATTTTTAAAACTTTTAACCTTTCAGCAAGACGTTCAGTATGAAAAGACTCGGGACAGAAATTTTCTTGTGATTTTACTAGCAAATTTGCAAACTGGCTTCACTAAAGGTACGTGACTGGTTGTATTGCAGTGGCCATCAAGTAACCTCTTTCTCTTGAAACTGTGTGTATAGTTGTTGACGAGAGGGTAGACGGGTGTACTGGTGAACTATGGCGCAGTCAACAGTATGGATGGGAATCACCAGGGACCAGCCAATACGATGATAACACAATACCTGGGGTGCTGATTTAATTCATATTGAGAATGTTAAAGTATTAAGGTTTAATAAATATCCTGATTTGATATTAATGTTTTTTTAAAGATTTTGTTAAAATTCTAAACAAAATTCTAACACACAGGATGCTGTGAATGGGTATGTGAGAATAGTTTAGAGTGCACCACCTCCAGGATTATAGAAGAACAGCGTCAAGTCAAGTCAAGTAGGCTATTGTTGTAAATTCAACCATATACAGTTTAGCACACAGTGAAACGAAACGACTTTCCCCCGGGACCAAGGTGCTACATACAACATAAATGAACAGAAACTAACTAGCTAACTAACAAGCCCAATTAGCTGACTAGCTGAGATAAGACAAATTGACGTGACAATATAAATTTAACAAAATAAATGAACAAAAAACTAACTAGCTAACTTAGATAGTTCTCTGTTAACTTAAAATGTCTCTATGTTTTTATACAAAAGAGACAACATAAAAATGCATGTGCAAACGAGCGACAAAGTGACAATACGACATGATGTAACAATACTTTGTGGTAATGAGTTGAGGTAGTGGGACTACCTCAAAGGGTCCTTGTACTGTAAGTAAAATTTTACCACTTGCGAACGTATAAATTTATAATGTACACTAGCGCTCATTAGTTTGGGATCACTTTTGGGAAACAGTATTGTTTTCCAAGGAAACAAACACAATTCATCTGAATAGAAAATATATCAAAAGGTACAAGACATGCTGGCATTGTTAGAGTTAGAAATAATGATTTTGATGGAAATAATGAAACAAAACCCCTTTTGCAGCAGTTGGCATTCTAGCTGTTCAAGATAGTCTGATGAGATTTCACCCCATGCGTCCTGGAGCGTACCATACGGTCAGCCTGCTCCCTCAACAGCTCGATAGGGTTCAGATCCGGAGACTGTACTGGCCCGCTCCATCCCAGTCAGAATTCCGGCTAACTTTAATTGTGAAATGGAAAACAAAGAAATGATCCCAAACTTTTGAGCGGTAATGTACTTGGAAAAACATACGATTTTGAAGTCAGCATGGCGATACAAGCATCGCCACACAAAACATACGGCGATACGTAACTGAATGTTTTTTTTTTCCCCCACCCTTTATTTAGTTTATTTACTAAATCTTGTAAATAAATATTGAAATGTTGACCAAGCTCAGACATCTATTCTATATCTTTTTTTTTTTATTATAATTTTTTTTTATCCGACTTGTTTTGCATGTTCTTTCTTTTCCTCTGGAATCTGCCTTATAAGGTAAAAGCTCTAGACTTTACCCTTGTGTTCGGGGTTTGTGCGACGACTCTCCGCCTTGTGCTGGTGATTTATGAGCTGCTGTAGCGTGGTTGCATATCACTCAGCTCGGCTCATCTTGCTCAGGCAGGTTGTTTTATTGGAGCTCACACCTGCTATTGCTGATAACTCACCAGCAGACATAATCCACCACCGGGGAATTGACATTACAGTACATTCTTTCCCAGTTTTTAGACACGAAACCGTTAACACAAGTAACACAGATTTCCCGGGATATAAAAGCGACCCCCTTTTTTGATCTTGGCTGTAATTGGAGGTCATTTCATGGGCCGCCTCTTGTTGGTATGTATAGCGATGGCAGAAACACGGCCATCAATCACCGGCGTGTCCCGTGTACTGGAATGCTAATGGTGCGACAGAGCCGTGTCCTGCAGCAACAGTGTTTTTTCATCGCCGGAGGGAAAAAAGTCCGAGCTCGCTACAGCTAAACCGGATAGCGTACCCGTCTCAGCTGGATTCTGCTGTAACAACCTGAAAGTGAAACATGATCCCACTGTAAAGCAAATGGGGGGGGGGGGGGCAATATGCCCTTAAAGAAAAAATAATTGAAATTTCCGATGCACATGGTGAAGGTTCGAGCTCTTTTGGAAGGAAAAAAGGGATTTCTCATTGACTCGAGTGCCAGGTAATAGTGTACAGCAGTCCGAGCCTCGGTGAGCCTCTCTTCCTTTATCTACTGTGGCATGAAATGAAGTGGACGCTGGAAATTGCGTACGTCTTACAGCATGACGACAAACCTATTACGCTGAGCGACTCTCAGCTCACAGATCTCCGCGCTTCCTTTTCAAGCCTTGCATCCTTCATTATTCAGAGACTGCTATTTTTGAGCTTGAAGTCATAAAAAAAATTGGGGTAATGACCCACAATCTTGGTGCGTATCCCTAGAGGATGTGTGACTGTCTGAAGAGAACGAGGTGCTGATCTCAGCCACGCTCTAATTTATTACACGTATAATGCAATCCTAATGCAAGGTGTTTTTTGTGGCTGTAGCTTCTCTTGCGTCGATTTTCTCCTTAAACAAGGATGTTAATGTATATATTTAAATCTGCTGGCAAGTGCGAGGTGATGCTCGTGCGTGCTGAGAGTAAAATCTAAAAGCAAAAGGGAAAGAAAAACCGAACGACTCTGACGTTCCGAGGTATTTATAGTCCTGTACAAGCCACCGCGCTCACCCTGCCCTCGTGTGTGTGTGTGTGTGTATCCGCAAACTTGCTAATGTTGCTTTTATTGCATTGAGATGAAAAACATCCATCCATGACAATGTTAATTTCATGGTAGCCCGAGTTGGTTTGTGCCGAATACAAAGCTTCTGACCCTCTCTTTGTGCGTGTTTGGATTGGCCTGTGGCCTGGGTGAAGTTCCTCTCACTCTCTCCCTTTTTCCACATCAATTACACCTCTAGGCTGTCGTTTCTTTTGACTAATTATCTGCCAAACCGATATATGACAGTCGTAGCTAAATAAAATGCACCAGGACCATTTGTAACAACGAGAACGAAACCCATTTCCTGCCCTGTTGGCGGTCGCCCCAGCACCATCCTTCTGAAGTTGTTCACAAATTTGAGTTTGAGTCTGGAGTCTAAATCATTTTCCCTGCTTCTAAATTGATCTGTACTTTTTTTTTTTTTTTTTTTTTTCCCCACAAATTACCTGTCTTATTTTCTGTTTTTCATCTCCGCAACATGCTCGTGTATAAATTATTCATATATGGAAATTGGCTTTTTTTTTTTCTTCTTTCCACCAAATTGAAAGAGCACATGATGAAGAATGACATCTTGCCTGATCTGCATATGGTAATATCCTTATATCGAGCGGTTTCATGGTCCAGAACCGCACAAGAGTCATTCTTGGAATCAACGGTTTCCTTACAGAAGAAATGCACAAATGGACTTGGAGGTCTTTACTTCTGGAAGTCCAGTGCTCCATTCTTAAAATCAAGGTGGCATTTTAAAGCCTGAGAAGTTGAGAAGTACTTGTGCTTTGTTCAGTGGGTTTGCCATCTAAAACCCGAAGTGGACTGTGGAATGCACAAGGACTTCTTTGTCACGGAGCTTTATTGTCCAACACACAATGGACGAACAGAAATGGTAAAATTGCCAGATGACACTATCCTAAATGTTTGTTTTGCTTGTATTATTCTGTAGCAGTTGAATACATGTGCTTACACAGTACTGCGTTTTTTTTGTTTTGTTTTTTTCAAACCTTTTTTTTTTTTTTTTCCCAAGCCTCAAAAAAAGGAAGAAAAAAAAAAAAACAGCGGTAATTATTCTTACAAGAATAAAGCAGCCGTTCTCGAGAGTTCTTTACTAGCACCGCCGGGGAGGAGAACGCTTTCTATTATCGAGCCGCAGGCATTCTCATGGGAAGAAACTGTAGACAAAGGCTTGGGAGGCAAAATGGAGCAGTGGAAGCAGAGGACCCTCCCTATAGGCATTTGCAAAATATGAATGTAGCCCTTCCAGACGACAACGCTGGGTGATGACCGATACTGCCCCTAAGTGCCGACGCTGCTTCCCGCTTCCCTATCGCTGCTGCAAACGGCATCTCATTGTGTTACTGGTGAAAGATCGGGTTTTACCTCATTTTTATTTTTACATTTTGTCAATGTAAAATAATGTCATTCAAACATAATCTACATTGCAGATCCTTTTTTTTTTTTAATTTATTTTTTTTTTTATGGTTCCTTTTGTTTTGAGCTTGAATCGCATGCTTTTGTTTTTTTTTTTTCCTCATGTATCCAAGCAGCGCTTGTCTGGAAACACCAGACTGCTATTTACACCGCTATGGTTTTCACAGTAAGCCGCAGAGTTTACTGAATTTGTCCTGGGGAATGCAAGCTCCAGATTACAGCAGCTCTATTTGGACATCACTCCCCATTAGCAAAGCTCCAAGCCAGCCTGGAAGACCATCCTACTCGACTCAGGGTGAACGTGATAGGCAAACAGGTTCTGACAGGAGCCGTCTCGCTCAGAATCCCCGGCTGAGATGGCGTGGACTTTTTGGTGTTGGCAGTCACATGATCCCGGCAGCCCCTCAAGAGGCCAGAGGTGTGCGGTCTCACAAAGAATGTTCTCCTGACTGGAAAAGGCATCACTAGAACACCAGAATTCCCTGCCTTTTATTTAAAATATATATATTTTTTTACTTCTCTTTACCTCTACACTATTACAGAAATGTGATACATGAATTACTCGACTAATAATATTAATAATCCAGTGCCAAGTTAAAGTTTTATGTTACTTTCACGGTTTGTTATGTGAGGCGCTAGCGGATCTTTAGTCATCTCAACCTAATGCAGCAGCGCTTTAGTTCTTTACTCTCTCGAACCTTCTCTCACCTTCTTATCTGTACACTCTGCTCAAATAGAACAACGGAACACTAAAATCTCATAAAGAGCTACTAGTTACATGTCAGATATTTCTTTATTTTTTGGTACGTTTGTTCGTTTAGCTCTGTCGCCTTGCACCTCCAGGGTCCGGGTTCAATTCCCACCTTGGGGTTTTCTCTGGGTTCTCCGGTTTCCTCCCACAGTTCAAAGACTTGCAGGTTAGGTTGATTGGCATTCCCAAATTGCCTGTATTGTGTAAATGAGTGTTTGAGTGTGTATATAATCTCCTGAGTCCTCCGTGACCCTAAAGCGCTATATACTGTAAGATGAGCAGGTGAGTAGTACTTTCTCTACAGTGTGTTCATATACTGTCCACTTAAAAACATACTACCACTTGTATAGTAACCTTACTCCGCCCCGTACGGTCCGCCACATGGTGACAAATTATCATAGAAAAAGGATCCCAGCTTTAATAGTTAGAACATATTTACAGGATGTGATTAGTCTATGAACTATGTGAGCAAAAAACTCATATAAATCTTTAAATGATTCATATTTGAGGTAAAATGTTAATCGTGATTTTAATTTGAGTGTGTATCAGGATATAGAAGTTTGCTTTGTGTGTTTACACAGTACATATAT
>JAQQZT010000038.1:10829861-10854157 GCA_030068275.1 Clarias platycephalus | reverse complement strand
GTAAAGTTATTTGGATTTTTACAACATTATTGTTGAAATACACAGTCCTGAAAAAGGGGCGTTTCTTTTTTTGCTGAATATATATATATATATAAAATGAAAAGTTTAGCGACATGGTTCTTCAGGTTTTCAGGGTTGTGAAGTTGCCGTGAAACAAGACACGATGCAAGGAGAGAGGAAAGAAAGAGTGGCTGAAGTATGAATTATTGCTTATATCTGCTATTGCATATTGATAGTGAGAATAAGAAATAAACTTGTTTTGTGGCTCTTTCACAACGTTGAACACAAGTGTTAATGGATCAGCATTGCCTGGTATTGTGATGTAAGAGGAATAAAAAACTTCTTATTCGTTTCCAGAAAATGTTATTGGAAAATCGTCACTTATAGGTAATATGGTACATGTTACGCTCTTCATGCTAATGCTACTCAGGTACCCTAATGTGAACTTTTATCCCACAAAAGAGCATGCTGGTATTTCATACTCTATGCATCATATGGAACCGACTCTTCACCTTCCATCTCAATATACTGTAGCACATGAGGTTTCTGGATTATATATGTACCCTATGTCGATTTAGAAAGAATATGAATAGGAATAGTGTTTAGCATAGTAAAGACACAAACAAGCGGAGTGTAGGAAAGAAGATGTCAGTTGGACTTGAAAATCAAGCAAGCTGTAAAATACAAAATTACAGTGATAGCCTTCAGCTGCCAATGTAGGTCATATATTGATTTTTGCACTGCCTTTTTATTATTATTATTTTTTTTTTTTTTTTTTTTACTAAGTCTGACCTTGACATCAACAATGACCCCACCCTCCATCTAGCCTCCTGATACCAGTTATTTCTTCTGGTATTACTTTCACTCTTCCTCCTTGATGTCTGCCTCAATTCACTTCTTCTATATTATATTTTCTATTATTTAGGGCTTCGCTCTCTTTCCTCACTCTTAAGCCAGAGACCCAGAACAGTCTCACCAGAAAAATGTGACTTAACAGGCGAGTTAAGATTATAACCTCAGGACTTGAAATTTTCCGCCATATATTATCGTAGTATTTAGACGCCTTCTGCGTGCGAGTAGGCTGGAAATGAACATCCCAGTGCTTCACAAGATAAGTGGGTAATATAAATAAAAGAAAATCTCTTTTATCCTCATCTCTGTAAAGTATAATATACAGTACAGTAATTCATTTGATTATTGCATGGTCTTAAATTACGGCTTTGGAGTTTGTATTTCAGCTTTCCTTCTGTCAGCTGCACAGTGGAATAAGCTTTTGCCACACAATCTTGTGTCTTTCAGCACTATAGTATTTGTGTCAGTTTTAATTGAATCTCAGTATAACTCTCTAGCCATATAACTGAGGCAGAACTCCAATTTTAGCCCAACACATGGGGCAATGCAGCCACGTTAAACCTCAACTGCAAACTCTTAAAATTCTTAATATAGCAACTAAATATTACTGAGATTGCAGGAAAAAAAAAAACTCAATTTCTAGCGTTCAAGTTATCAAAGTATCAAGTTTGCATCCTGAAGTCTGTTCATAGGATTGATTTAGTACAGTAATATGCAGGCTTTCTTTTTGTGACTGTTCCCAATGTCTGATTAAAATATTTGTCTTTGTAACATAATAAATGACAGACCATTAAGTGATATTACAAACTCGTTTCTATTCAGTGAAATTAGGTTTGCTTTAGGCGTTATCAGATAATGCGATTGAAAGTGGAACTGAAGCAGATGCATTCTTTTATCCCAAAATACTTCATAACAAATTATAGTGATTACGGCTAGCGCACGAGGGTTAAAGCATAATCATCCAGTCGATTTTGTTTGCAGTAATGCCTGACTTGAACATACCTTTTAAATTACATGCCCGGTAAGTACTATAAAAGAGGACATGGGTGTGTATTGGTTTGTGATCCAGGATTCAAGTTCAAGAGGAAACTCCATCTTAGTGATGTATTAGTCACCCTATCTTTTTACGATAATTATATTAAAACCATAGCTTGGCACTTGGTCCCTGTAATAATCCACACGGTATGGGGAGGGGATATTATTGCAGGTGCTGGGCTGCTTTAAGCCTGGTGTCAGATGATGTCTGAAGGATCAGATTGTGTGTGTCTAGCTTGAGTTGCCGAGAAAAGCCTTTAAGCCCGAGCAAGGTTAACGGCGAGCCTCTTTTCCAGAGCTGATGTCAGCCGTACAGGAAATCAGCCATTAGCGTAACTCCTGTCTTCTTCAATTCCCTTCACATATTGTTTTATCAGATTGTTTGTGGTGTTGCGAAAGTGGTTGTTTGAAACTGGGCCACAAGCTTAATGTCTTTTAATAAGCAAAGAAAATGAGTAAGAGCATAGAACATTACGTTTATAGTGTTGATATCTACATATCACATCAGTTTAAAACAATAAGTAAAAAACAAAGCAGCAGCTACACTTTTACTATCAGCTTCAGCTTTTACTATTCAGTTGGCTGTGAAGGTGGCAGATCAAGTTTCACAGCCAGTCTGATTTGTCTTGGGTCACTTTCAGATGACTGCCTGTTATTGGATCTGGTAATAAAACAAAGGAAAGGGGGATGTGTGCTTCTATAACCTCTGACCTCTTAACCTGCCCCCTGTCTCTACCCATTACAGGCGAGGCCTACATGAGGATGAACAAGTTAGCCGATGCTGAGTATTGGTACAGGGAGTCTCTCCGGGTCAAACCAGACCATATACCAGCGCACCTCACCTATGGCAAGCTTTTGGCCATGACGGTAAGAACAAACACCATGACGGGCACTTCAGATTCAAGGACAGATTTATATATAATTTCTTTTATTTTGCTTTGAAATCATTTATAGGAGTCCAAATATTAAAACTTCCAATAGAATGTGGCTTTCATTGTGAGGTTCTTTCCTGCCCCTGTCTCTTCTCATTTCCAGCCCAACCGTTAAGAACCATACATCTCACGCTTTAGCCTGCTGACCCTTTCCTAAAGAAAGAAAACAGTGGTTCTTTTCAGTTACCATCTTCCAGAATAGTGAGCTCGCTCAATGGAGATTTGTTCCGAACTGGCCAGTGTGTAAGATGAGTACATCAGATTTCAAAAATCATCATCATAAATCATCATCAAGTTGTCAGGTTCAGTTAAACTTGAAAGGATGTACCTTAAAGTTGAAGAAATGCCAGCAAACGACACAGCTCATTTATAGTGGTGCAGACTTCATGTCTTTCTTAAAACCAAATATTGGTTTTTACTTTCTTTTATAAGGTTAGAAGACGAGAACAGCAGTGCACTGTATTTGTCGTGACCCGAGTTTCAATGTTCCACTGATATTGAGCTTTCTTGTCTTGCTGAATGCTTCTTAGTCTCGATGTTCTACAGTTCCCTCGACAATTAATGCTTTTCGATATCCAGCACATCAAGGCGAACAGGAAGCAGTCGACCAACTTTCTGAATGATGCTTTTTGGGCAATAAAGGAACAAGTGCAGTCCATTAGAGAGCACTTTCTGCAGAGTTTGAACCCATTGAAGTGAGGAAACTTGTCTTGACTTCAGAGCAGTCTATTGATTTTGAAGCAGGGAGGTAGCTTGAACCTTGCAGCCTCATTTATTTGCTGATAGCTGGATATGGAGAAAGTGAGTGGTGAGGGGTCTACACAGTCCTCAGACAGCCCGACACTTGAGTAACCTTGAAAAGAACTCGAGAAGAAACTGATTTTTTTTTTTTTTTTTATGTGTTTGAGGCGTCTCCTTAAGCATGTAGTAGTTGGGCTTCAGCATTGTGGTTTCTTTGCATGACATTTTTTGTTTGAGTGGAAAATTAAGTAGTAGTCCACTTTTATTTTTGCTTCGCTTTACATAATGAAAACAGATGTCTTGTTTTTTAAATGACAAATCATATGCCAAATTGGAAACACTCCTGTTGTAAAATATGGTCAGGTTTTAATGTAATAGCTATAATGGATGATGTGAAACACAAAGGATTTTACATCGCTTAAAAAAATCCAAACAGATGTGAAGATGTGAAACTGACCTTTGGATTTCCTACTTTCTTTTCTTTTTCATATATAAAACAAACTGTCGGGTCAGCTGCATGCTGTCGCGCATGATCTGTTATTTGGAATAACCTGCAAAACGCCTCCATCAACCTTTGATGTTTACACACACACACCCAAATTACACCGTGTTTGTCATCGCAGTGTCATGGTTAGGGTTCATTTGCAAGCAGGGGGTGATTGAATACGGGTTAAGGGGTGACACAGGATGATGTGATGAAAATCAATGCTTTCCCCCGCTGAGCTGAACCACATGACCTTTCTGCCCTGACCCCGTTCGGTGTTGAGCCAAAGCCCAGAAGTGTCAGAGGGCTTCTGAACCGTGTTATCAAATTCTTTCATTTCCGCAGCTAATCCCACTCAGGCTCTTTTCAGAAACACCTCTGCTTGTTCAGAACAACGGCCTATCTATTGTCTGTCTCGTGTCATGCTTCGGTTAGGGGGTCACCGGAAAATGGGGTGGGGAGTGTAAAAGTGTGTTATGATAGTTCTTCTGATACCCAACCGTTAAGAACCATACTGTACATCTCACTCTTAAATGGCTCTAAATTGTTGACTCGTTTCAAATGGAAGATTCCATCACTTTCACACTTCTATTCATAACACACTCTTAGAACACTAGGTTCAAATGAACATACCGTATGAGCCGTGGTGAACTGAAGTGAAGGACTGCCGGCAATAGTAATTCAATCGTAATTTAGTCTTTACTGAATTCACAGGAATTTTTAAATTGAACTTTTCTGTGATCCGGAAAATCTTTTCCTTGAACGTGTTTGTTTGCTTTAGGGTCAGAAAGCTGAAGCAGAGAAGTACTTTATGAAGGCCATTCAACTTGATCCTACTAAAGGAAATTGCTACATGCATTATGGTAAGTGCTGTTGTATTTTAAAGGGTTGAAAATATTTATTAGATTTTTTTATTAAATATATTCTGTACTTAATTTTTTTTTTTTTAGAAAAATATACACTTGTACACTTGTACTGTAAGTTTTTTTTTTTTCCTTTCTTTTTTTCTTCCTTTTAAGGAAAAGTTCCAATTAAATCTTCTTTAGAAACCTTAAAAAGCTAAAGCCTTTTAGTGAGAATGTTAGAGAATAAAAGTATTGCCTAATAAAATAATTACAAAGTCCTGTCAATCATTAGTCTATTATACAACACAGTCGTTTCTTAATCATTTTTAGTTATTTTAAAGAAAAAGTAAAACTTTTTCCTCACTTACAATTGCATTTAATGTTTGGGATCCAAGTAAGTTCCTTATATCAATTGCATTATAATGTCCAATAATGTACACCTTGTGATGTTACAGAGAAACCTTTGTCTCAAATGCTTTCCAATATCAACAACCATAAGTTTACAGCAACAAAGTACTAACCTGTCAAACAAATTGAAGTATTTTTTTTGTGCATCTCCTCACATAATATTTCACTATATAAACATTTATTAACCATAAGAACTTTGAGCATTTTTTCTTTCTTCCTTTTGCATTACTATGTTTTAAGGATTCTATCAAAGCTTAGTGATTACTGTATGCAATATGGTGCGTCATACAGTATATCCTTTTTCAGCACAAAGTAGCCAATATGATGAAATACATTTTATTTCATTTTAACCAACTGTATAACCATGACTAAGCAAAAACCATAACGAATATTTAAAATATAAAAAAATAATAACAGACAGATTAAATCTTATTTACAAATTATAAAAACAAATACAACTGATTTTTTTTTTTTCATATAAACAATAACAAAAATGACCATATTAAAAATATATTGTCTAGGCACATATTTAATTAATGATTATACTTTTTAACTGAATTGTTGTCAAGCACACAGACAGAGATTAAACCTTATTTACTTTGTTAAACCTGATTTATACTGAAACAAAGAAGATTAACATCTAAACCTAACGCGCTCCAACAGTTTTTGCAGCATCCACTATGCATCATGAACATTCAGTGTCTCTTCTGGTTTACACACCTGGGTCACATAGGAAAAGAAATGGCATGTGTTTTTATGGGTGTTTCCATTACCAAATTAGTAATAATAATAATAATAATAATAATAGTTATTATTATTATTATTTACATAAGATCTAGTCCAAACAAGCAGTCTACAGTAGCATTGGGTTTTCTACGGTATCTGCTGGTAGGCACATACGATCATGCGTTTTCAATTGTTTCTGTGATTAAACCTTAATAAGAATATGACCATTTTTATAATACATTACAAATTGTGTCTTAATACTTTTGGCCTCTACTGTAGTTAAAATAATAACCTACTCCACATAGAACTGCTACTACAAGTTCTTCCTTTTCCTTACCCTGCTGGCCAAACCTGAGGCCAAGTTTGTGCTCTCTTTTCTCCATTAAATGAACCCTTGTTCCATCTGGGATGGAGAGAGATTATTACCACAAAAGCAGGAAGTTCATGCATGACGGATCGGAGGCACAGTAATGAGCTGTTGTATCTCTATGGGGAATTGACATGTATTCATGTGTGTGCATGAATTATATCCTAATGATGTCCAATGGCCATTGGGAAGTCCTCAGAGACTAGATTAAAATAAAGGAATTTAATTGATTTCAACTGCATGCATTTATGAAGATACATTTCTAGTAAGCATGAAAAGAACAGGGAGTCACTTGTAATATTACCACAGGTTATCACTAGTAGACTCTTGGAATACTTTTCTTGCCAACACCTGTGCATCATTTTCCACAAATTCCTTTTAAATCACTTTTTCACGTAGCCAACTGGGCTCCAGACAGACTTTTCTGGGTATAGCCCAGACCGCTATCAAAGTAGTGTTGACTAGACCTACTGACAGGTCTAACTGCCAAGGAACCTGCATAGTGCTGCGTTGTATGTCTGATCAGGGATCACATGGCGCCGTTTGGCCAATAAATAAAGACTCACACGTTTATCTGCATTGTTCTCTAAACTGTACTGAGCACACTAGAGAATATGACTCCTAATGTTTCTTACCTCAGCAATACTGCGTATGGATTTCTAGAGTGGATCCTAATTCAATCTGAATCGTGTCCTCGTGGGGATTTGACTGGAAAACATTTCTCCCACATTGCAATGCGCACAAGATTGAACGCAGGCTGTATTTGTCCTTTCAACCCACATACAGTATGTAGCCCAAATCAGTAATGGTGGAGCACTGACATTTGCTGGAGGGCACTTGTAGTGGTTCAGGTTTCCTCCACAGCTATTTGGGAAAGTATGCACGGTTTGGCCAGACGTTATGGGAGTACGATGCTTTGGAGACCTTACCAAAGTCAGCGCTGTGTTTATTCTAGTGCGAACCTGCAGCTCAGCTCCTCCCCTAGTCAGTATCCACATTTTTTATTTATTTATTTTTTTTAGATGTAAGAAGTTTGAGAAGTAGTCCTATCAGCAAATCTTTTCACACCTGTTTGTTAGTCCGTTGGCTTAGTCTGAATCAGAGTGAATTTGATACTTTCGGTTCCAGTTCACATTGCACATAATCAAACTAGCAGAAAAGCCAAACAGAAAAAGCATCGACAGATGCATGTGTACAGCTGAAAATCTACTCTTTTATTCATAAGACTAAAAAATACAGTTATTGGAAATAAATAAACCTTTGCAAAGTGTGCATAAAAATCAGATCACAATTATCAGAAACCCAGTACATAAAAATTACTAAAAACATTTTGTGTCGCATCCAGTGTTTATTTTATACAGCTCTCGCTTTCTATGCTTGATTCAAAGATGTTTCTCATGGCAATCAAACCACACTTGTTCAATTAATTTTTGTCCTCACCTGAGAGTATGCCCAAAAAAAACGCACAAGGGTCAGAGGTGGAAAGAGTGATTAAAATTTTGTATTCAAGTAAAAGTACTGAAGTACAAGTAAAGTTTCCACTATAAAAATGTACTCAAGTAAAAGTAAAAAGTAGCTCATTAAAAATGTACTCCGAGTAAAAGTTACAGAGTTACTTTTTTTTTAACAGCGGGCGTGGGATGGGGGATTCTAGTGTAGTTCAGAAAAGACAAGCGGATATAAATCTCAAACTAGTTGTTTTTAATTGAAGGAGTACCTTTGATTTCAAGCACATGAAAGGCAACAGCTTTATTATGCAAAGTGGTCACTTAAATATGGCCAGGGGTTTGCTTCATAAGAATTTGATGGCATTTCGCTTTCAGCTGGATCTGCATCTCTGGCATCTGTTTTGTCCGTCTCCATCGTTCTTGTAAATCAATCAGTCAGTGCAGTGGTTTCCCGGGTGCAATCTTTTTCCTTTCCACGTTGCATTATCTTTATTATTTTTCATTTTCATTCTTTTTTTTTTTTTTTTACTCAGTAGCAAATATGATTTAAAATGTAGCAAAGTACAATACGTCAAACAAAACATACTTAAGTAAAAGTCAAATTACAGATTTTAAAAACTACTTTAAAAAGTAGAAGTACACAAAAAAAAGCTACTCAATTATAGTAACACGAGTAAATGTAATTCATTACTTTCCACCTCAGACAAGGATCAGATACAAACAAGTGTGAATATCCATGCATTCTCATTAGAATTTAAAGGCACACTTACTATCTTGTATTAAATTTAGTAACTGGGAGGGCCGAAACAGACCCATCTTGCAAAAGCCTCAGGAAGTGGTCCGCATTTCAACATGTATATGAAACGAAACACCATGCGAATTCCTCTCTCAATTTCTATCTCAGGTCAGTTTTTGCTGGAGGATTCCCGTCTTCTGGAAGCTGCAGAGATGGCGCAGAAGGCTGCTCAGCTTGACAGCGAGGAGTTTGATGTGGTTTTCAGTGCGGCACATATGCTCAGGTAAGACTCCAAGCTGGGATTTGTTCTCGGCTTTCAGTGAATTCATGAAATTCTGCCTCCAGACAAATCTATCAATGATGAATTACATGATGATAAATGCAAGGATTAGCGGACACCTCTAAATCAGAGGCCTGTCTTCTCATGCATCAGAGACGTTTATTAGTAACCCTGCTGTGGTGAGGGGGAAGGACTCCACTGCTTCAAAAGTACAAACGTTTGGCAGAAATAAAGCAAATCAAATTCCTACCCATTAGTAAACTCGCTCCTATTGCACAACAGCTATCGACCAGGGAGAATGCGAGCATACCTCCTCCAGGACAAATGAAATCAACCTCTGCTGTTTGTGCTGCATCACAGCACAGAATAATACACAACGCCCTCGTCCACACGCACAGGCTTACAGGAGCCCATTGCAGGGAAGAGAGTAATTCCATCTCTCCCATCCAGAGAGCACAGCCAGTTTAGCCGTCTTGACTACAAGCCACTGTTTTTAGGTTTCTATTCCAGTCTCCAGTCATCTAAGATAAGCAAGACCATTCAGTCTTTTATAGTTTTCATCTTTTTGCACTTAATGTTTTGTAGTACATTGTGCTCAAGCAATTAGTGCCTGTTGTTGTTGTTGTCTGTCTTGATGATGGAGTGCATGGATTTGGCTGTAAATCACAGTCTTGAGCATTGCATCCTGCTGTCCTGCTGGCACGCAATCATACGCATTCAGAGCGCTTGTTATTTTAGATGTTTGTTTTGGAAGGACACATGGAAGTGTCTCAGCATGGGGGGGTGAGAAGTAAGAGGAAGGAGATACTGAAGGAGGCTTCAAATGTCCGTCTCTCTCCGATTGCACTGTGGGACCCTCCTCCTCTGACAAGTTTGCTTCCTCACTATGCATCTTCAAACAAATTCAGGATATTGGAAACCCTGGCAGTCTCAGTTTCTGGCATGCTATGACAAATAAACTGGACTTCTGGATCACAGAGGGAAGCCATTTTCCTCAGACTTCTAAAAAGTTGTTTTTAGGTCCAATTAACAATTAGCATATGATGCATGGTGGAAGGAACATTTATCCAAGAAAATAAAAATAAATCAAGTGTGCTGAGTCAGCAGTTTACAGATTGTATTTCCGGGCCCAATCCAGTGCATCACAGTGGTCTAGTCAGGTGATGCATACTGTAGCCACACGCATTTATTTATTTATTTTTTTAACTAAAAGTGGCAGCTCATAAACAGTGGACATGGCAATATGGTGAGGCAACGAATGCCAGGAAAGAAAATGAGAATACAAGTTCATGGAGGTCCACCTATAAACACATTTCATCTTCCTTGCTGCACTACCGTCAATCACTCTTCGCTGTAGTGTTTATTCCTGTTTTGTCGCTGCGGTCTTGAGAGCAAACCCAGTCGCATCTCACAAATATTTACTCGTTTAAATCCCACTTTCATGGGAGGCCACTTTCCCACTGGCGGTGCAATGGTGTGGCAAAGGACCAAGGCCACGTTTCATTGTGCGTATGTAAATGTGAAAATAACGCAGGCCTAGTCTCATCCTGTAGACAGAATTTATAAAGAAAACTAACTTTTATGGATTACACATGGACATGCTTAAATATCAAAGCCACAATAACCATAACAGGATATTTTAAGCTTAAATATTGTCTGGTTCTTAGAACTCAGGAATGTATGGTAGATTTGTACTACTCTCTTCTGTATACGGGTCACACTGGTTCAAAATATCCTTGTAATTTATCTTTTGATTTAATTTAATTAAATGTTATTATAAAAAAAAAATTTGGATAGCTATGGTATTTCGTCCTTGAGTCATTTCAGAAAATGGCCCATCCACAAAATTCCAAAAAAAAAAAAAAAAAGTTTTATTCCAGACCACTATTGTTTTTTTGTTTTTTGTTTTTACACTTTATTCATGAAGTAAACCAATGAAACATTGTGAAACATGTTTGTAGGCTTTAACCAGCCACAGACAACAGAATGATGGACATCTTAGTCCTTGTGCATGATCGTGATGTGTGATGTCCCTGCAAATAAAGTTGTGCATTTCCATACAAGCATATAGAAGTGATTTTTTTAAAAATAATAATAGTTTTATCAGGGTCCGAACACATCTTCGTCATCATGCACTTAAAGACAAGAGTTAAATAAGGCATGAACGCAAGTTATGCTTGAGCCGCCTTTTTCATTAAAACAAGTCAGTCAACTGGCTCTTTCATAATTACTGTAGAATGACCAAGACTGCTGCATCCATCAATTCCGCTTTGTTTTCTACCAAACAGCTGCATGATACGTATAAAACTGTTTAGAAAGATTAATAAATGCAGGTTTTAGGGGAAATTAGGGATCGAAGAAGAATCCAAGAGTAGTAGGATTTACAAGTGATGAGCATATGGAAAAGACTTCTGTCTTGGGCTTTTTTTTTTTTTTCTTGTTGCTTCTACTGGAACGTTAAGAGTTGTTTTTTTTGTCCACTGCGAGTTTTACTCTGGTTTTTTTTTTTTTTTTTTCCTAGTCAGGATGCAGGTTTGAAGGTATATTTGTTTAGAGTGATTGTTTTTAAAAAACCAATGTAGATCATCCACTACATAATGAAGAAAGTACCGTGTGTACTGTAGTATATTCGGCAGTACACAGTAAGTTGCTCTTGAATCTAGTTCAAAGATTAATTATTTAGGGTTTTTCTTTCCTTTCTCTTTTAGACAAGCCAGCCTCAATGATGCAGCGGAGGAGTTCTACAAGCAAGCAGCTAGACTGAGACCTGATGTGAGTAGCAAATCATGGCACTTTACGGTTCCTTACTGTACATTAAACATTCACATTTATATGGCTGACTATACAGTGATTTTATCTGACTGAACAGCTGCTGAATTATTTCATTGAATGATGAATGAAAGCAGTCATGTTTTAAGCACCTTAAACAATTTCTGATTTCATATAATTAAGAATATTATAGATAAGGGACGGTTGAATCACCAGATTCCGGGTTCTTGGATTGGTTGCCATTACCCTGTGAAGCCCTCTTGATTTTTTTCTTTTTTTTTCCTACATGAAGGCCATAGTGTACCAGGAAAAGATACAGCACAAAAATCATCTAAATGAATGCATTTAGAAAGTAAACACAACAATCCAAAACTAAGGCAATAGAGGTTTCTTATACTTTGCTATACAATTTTTTTTTAGAGCTGATTCTGATACATTCCGTTTAAACAATACAATCGTACAGCCCTGAATTACCTGCTCATCTCTGCTCTCCAGCTGATTTTGTCTTTTCAGCAGCTGGTTCTGTTGAGGTCATCTGATCCTCCCCACATCTGGAGCTGCTGTTGTCTCTGCATGCTTTAGGAGGGAGGAATGGAGAATGGCAGACTGGAATGGGGTGGACGGAGGGGATTAAGGAGGGGTGTGTGGGTGAACGGATAGGGTTGTTTGAACCTTTGATGGAGCAATGTAGAAAGCACATCCATCAGGTTTTTCATTCTGAGGTACCAGCATGTAGCTCTGAGTGTGACCATTATTCTTTCAGACAGTATCTCATCTTCAGAGGAAAAGACCTGAATCGAATGTTATTTCATTGTGTTAGTTCCCCCAGAAAGAAACACGTCAAAGTGAGTGCTGTTTTAAGGCTGCTGTAGATAACAGCGTATTAGTTAATAAAGACAGTTTATCACCATTCTTTTGTTGATTACGGGTACAGCACAACACTAAACGTTAGATTACAGTTTATGCCATTGCAAATTCATTCTGTGCTGCGACTATAGACGTGGCAACAGATCTCCCCCCACTTTAAGTATCTAATTTAAACGTGACGAGACATTTGCTCCCAATATAGAAACAAGAAGGCTGTTGAATAAAAAAAAAATACATGTGCTCCGTGAATATTCTCTAACACGTGTTGACTGTCTGATGTGTTGCCTGTGAATAGTTAATGCCACAGCAACACTTAGTTGGTCCCTAGATCTCATTCTGCGGTTTGACCTTTTATTGTAAGGGGTCACATACCTGAGTAATTTATAACTTAATGCGCCACCAAAATGACCAGCGTCTTTCATATTGCAAGTCTGAGGCCTGGCAGCTCTCCAAGAATTGTCTGCTAAACCAACCTTTGAGGTCGAAGTCTCCCGGGTGTTGCAGAAGTATACTGCCTTCTTTCCTCGGAGACACCAAGTGAAGCGTGAAATGGTTCCAGAAATGAGTTTAAGATTAAACCGCGATCACTCACTTGCAATTAAACGCTTTAACATATTGGACACAGCGTGAGCTGGGAACTTTGCGCATGCCAGGCTTACCTTTACTTTGGCTTCTGCCACTGGAGTAAATGTGTTTTCTTATGAACGTACTGGGACACGAAACTCCTTCGACAGTACAGAGAGATTATGTCAAGACACATTTGATCTATTTACCTACTTCAATCCCTTTCTCCTGGAAGAATCACGGCGCTCGACATATTGTTCCCATTGAAATCTGTAAACGGGTGAACATAATTCATCCGACATTGACACGAGGAAAAGAGATGATGAGTGTCCAGGAGGATGATGGACTGTGAGATAAAAGCACTTCATTTTGCACCAAATTGTTTAAGTCTTCAGTAAGCTCAGCTGGTGGTGTATTCACAACCGCCCAATAACTTAATGATGAAGTAGATCATTGTTAGGTTTGCCCTTAGATGTCGTTTTTAAACACGTAGAACCCATTAATTGTGAAAGTTGTGTAATATCTCGCTTTCTTTGTCATCCAGTACCCTGCAGCCTTGATGAACCTTGGTGCTATCCTTCATCTCAATGGCAAACTTCAGGAGGCTGAAGCCAATTACCTGCGAGCCCTGCAGCTCAAACCTGACGACAACATTACCCAGTCCAACCTGCGCAAGCTGTGGAACATCATGGAAAAACAAGGCCTCAGGACAATGGCCCCTTACTTAAACAAATAAACAAATAGTGAAAGATACCTTCTCATGCGAAGTGATATATGTTGAGCAGTTCAGCAAGAATGTTCGCCTCGTCGGTTTGCGATCAAAGATCGGTACATTGGAGAACTTGCTTGAGAACTGCAACTTTAACACATGCAAGAACTTTTCTGGAAATTCTGCCCTGCACAGGACAGTTTCAACAGGAGCACTTAAGTTGAAGTGAGCTGTTGGTACATACTTGAAGTTTCTTAATACTTTGGCTAGAATTGGTCTAATGGTATATGGAAGGCCGCGTTTGGTCATGAAGAAGTGCAAAATTAGAAAATAATGAATTTTGTGCTTTAAAACATAAAGAGAATTTTAGTATCATTGGATTGCTCAGTTTATACTGTATGATTAGATTTTCTGATCTTAAATGATGCAGCCATCACATATTTAACAAAGAAATTCTGTACATCCGTAATAGTGCACCTTATTTTTTTTTTACCACATTTCTTTGGTTAGCCAGTTCCCCTTACTGTATACGACAGAGGGTGCAAAGTCTAACCACATGTTTCCTTTAAAAAAAATATGATCTTTTCACATTGCTGCTCTTGCATCATCACATGCCAGCTGAAAATGTATGAAGGAAAATATTAACTGTTCTCATTTGTATACATAAACGTGGTACCGTGGTACACGATTATAAAGTAAACTACCAGAAAGAGACAAATAATGGCCACTAATAATGGATGTCGCGCTTTCGCAAAAAGGCGACCTAATTATTCTCTCATCACTTTCCAACCCGTGTGCCAGGATTCAAATTCACAGTCTCCTAAAATCGGGGCAATCTTTTTATACTTTAGCTATTCTGGATCCTTGATAATATAGTTTTTTTGTTACTGTATATCCAAAACATTTCCAATCTATCCAATGTCATATTTCACACAATGGTTGGTAATTCATGTTATAAAATTCAGCTGCAAAAAATATTTGTCATATGAAAGAGAGATAATGAGTTGGCTCTGAAAGTGCTAACAAGAGATGATAATGAGCGGAAGAAATGTTGATATTCTGTACATTAATTTATAAGCTCTTTTGTTGCATTTTCGGGTGTCGTGGATGGTGATCCTCTTTACCAGATGTATTCAGTTGAAGTGTTTTGCCCAGAAATTACCTGCATCCTTGAAGTTAATAAGCTACATGTAACTTGAAGGATTTTTCCTATAAAAAGCAAAACCTGTATTCTAGCATTGTTTCTCTGCTCTTTCTTCATTTCTTTGCTAACTAAGAAAGTTTTGTCTATATTGGACACCGAGCTAAAGGACTCTCAGATCACTTGACTCTGTGTTTTTGCCTAACAGGGTTTTATCAGTTGTAAAGATTGTACAGAAATGTATAGACGGATGATGTAGTAATTTGCGTGTAACCGGGACAGGATTTACACACAAAATGCTACACTTTGGCCTTATAGAAATTTGTTTAAATCATATTTTTTACTATTCCAACCCAAAGCTTTACCTACTATATACATTTGTGCTAAAGCCTACAGTCTGCCTTTTGCTGCCATATGAATAACACAACCTGAAAATCACATTCCTCACTAATTTTGAAGCATCTGTTTGGATTGTTTTATTATTTATTTATTTGGGACAATTTCTAGTCTCTTTTTTTTTTTTTTTATTAACCCATCTAGAAAAAATTAACAAACATTGGGCCTCATTTATCATTCTTTTGGTGTAGGCCAAATTGAGCAAATGAAAAAATATTTCAGAAATGCTTTCTTTGTAATCACGCGTACGTTTGCTGTTAAATACTAATCAATGGCATTTATGTCATTGCCATAGCTGATTTATATAGGTAATGAAAGGGGGTGAGGGGTTCTCCTTAATCAAGGTGACAACTACAGTACCAACTAGGGAGAGCTAAGACTATCACATGCTGCCTCTGTGACATGTGACACCAGCTGACCTCATCTTTTTGCACTGCTGCTGATGCATTGTTAGGAATGGCGTAACGCACTTGTACGCAAACTTCTCCCTTGCATTAGCTCACAGACGCCCCCATGATTGACTAGTGTTGCCATGATTGGTCTGAGAGCGAGGGTATGCCATCTCTTCCCCATTGGCGAGAACACAGCCAAACTGCCCTCTAGACTCCCGGCTGCGGATGGCATTAACGTCAACTGGAAATCGAACTTGAGATCACCACACACATTAATTTTTCCACCTTCTGAAAAGAGGATGCTAATTCTTGTTCCCTAATGAAACAGATTAGAATAATTCAGATTTTATTTATTTGCCTTGGATTGCAGTCTTTTTAGACATAAATACACAAAGAGCTCTCCTAGGACATGGGCACATTATTTTCTGATCTACTGTAAGTGGGCGTTCATGAATAGCAAATTTCTTATCTAAGCGTACATTTACAAATTCACAATTTATGAATACATTTATTCGTTTCCAAGATGATGAATGAGGCCCAATGCACTACTAGAAATATGTATGTAAATGTTTTCGTTTAAAGATGATTAGGTATGAGACTCGGAGCATCACCTGCAGTCCATGCATTACCATTCTGGGGCCAGGCTTCATGTTCCTCCAGCAGAATGATTATACAAATGTTTAAAGACGAACCCTTTTTTTTTTTCTTTGCTCTGTCAGAACAAAGCCTGTGTTGCCTCTCTGAGCCAAAACTTCAGCTAACAGCTCTGCCAGTTGGAAAATAATTTATTGCAGCGGTAGTGCTAAGCAGGAAGCGCTTCAGCTACTACATGAGCATGCTCTTCTGATTGCCTTCATTTAGTTTCACAGCAAAACTGTAGCCGAACTTCGGAGTTTGTGTCAGATGCAAAGCTTTGAGAGTCTCCTAACCAAATATAAACCACATTGCACTCATCTAACAATGCACAGCCATAGGTTTGTAAAGGACTGTTTATACGTCATCTTGGTGTATTATTTTTGTGATTTTTATGTCACTCATACTGAAGTTTAGTGTATAAAGTAAACCTAATATATGCCATTGTGTTAAAGATGCCCGAGATTTCACAAAGAACGTTGAGCCAGAAATCACTAAATCCTAACATTCACTTTTTTTTTTGTGTGTGTGTGTTTTTTTATTTTATTTTTCTTTGTTTTTAATTCAGGTGTTGTACATACTGTGTGCGAATATATTACTTGTAATTAAATTTCATGTACTGTAGTCAACCCTGCCACTAGCTCATGTTTCTCTTGTTTATTTCAAATCAGAAGAATATTCAGATCTAAAAAAGAAAAGAAAAAAAAAACCGGTTGCTCATTATATTTGAAAAGCATATCATTGGATGTTTAGCAGATTTAAATTCTTAATTTATTTCCATTGTGATGTCTTAAAAAATAAATTAAACCAGCTGGCACTGTGTTGTATAACCACGTAACACGTTCGTTCATCCATCTTTCTTTCATTCTTTCTTTTTCTTTCTTTCTTTCAAAACCATCTTTAAACAAAAAATAATAATAATAATTGATTATTATTGAGTGAAAACTTCCAACCTGTTAACTGTCCTATTCTTAATTTTTTTTTTTTCCCCAGGAGTGCTTTCATCCACAATTTTAATAAGTATAATTCATACTCTGGCTGATTACAGGATCAGTAAAATGAAGAAAAATGCAAGCATGGTGCCACTGTCATTGTTTCTTTGCTTCTCCCTGTAGCTGAGCTGACCACAGCCTGTTTTTCCTCCATGGCTCATGATGGATTTAAACGGCTGTGGCTGTGTTCAGACCATGCCGTGTGTAACTACACTCAGCTAAACCATTATATATGAATGTAGTGCATCTTTTCCCACTGTCTTTTTCCCCTCACTTTTCTTACTTGTACAAAATGAAAACCATTAGACATGAGTCTTGCGTGTTTGTCTTTCCTCAGGGATTTGAGTCAGTGGGGTTATTGCAGAAAAGTGCTTATTGAGCACTGACAGTTTACTAAATTTCAGAAGTTTTATTTTATTTTTTTCAAACTGTGCTGTATTTGTATAAATTATCAATTTGTAGCTTCTCTTTCTTCACTTTTTTTGTAATATAAAATAAAGTATGTGCCAGATATGACTTTTGCGTTTTTGTCACGAGCTGGATCATTTTTTTGTTTTTGTTTTCCCATAAATTTATCATTTGTACTGAAGGTTTTAGGCCATGGGTATTCCAGTAAAATTTGTAAGGGTCCATTTACAGAAAAACTCTTTCCTTAGAAAAAAAGATTGGTTAAGGATCTTGGAACAGATGAGACACATCTGTTTTAAATTTAATGCTGGGAGTATAAACATATAATTCTCTCCGTAATCTTTTTTGTCATTGACCATCGGCAACAGTTTGTTGATCGATCCGGACTGAGTGGATGAAATGAAAAGATAATGTTAATAAGATAATGATGATAACCTTTCTAAGATAATGTCTGGAGGCCCTTTAGCTAGTTTCTGCACCGATGAGCTGACTTCAGCTAAATAGTTTACATAAATGCATGTAATTGAATAAACTGCAACAGAGAATCTGCTACAGAAGCTGCAACGGTTTATTGCTTAGAAAACTAGTCACTGAATTCCAGGTTGTTTCTGTTTGTCAGTTCTGCTACACCCCATCCCCCCGCCCCCCATTATTCTGACCATTATCCACCGTTATTTATATATATTTAAAAATATATATATAATTTTTTTTTTTTTTTTAAACAGCTATAAGCTATAAGTACAACGTTCCTATGGTAACTGGTCTGAGTTTAAGTGTGTGGTATGTTTGCCTGAAGTACTCTAATGAACTCATGAACAAATTGTTACTGTATATTTTGCTTTCCCTAAGGACTGCACAGTTCCGCACGTCAACAGTAGCAGTCTACATTACACGTAAAAAAAAAAAAAAATCCCCTTTCAGATGTATTAAATTGTCATAACCTGCTGGGTTTGGAAAATAGACTACGTCATGTAAATATTCCCAGATGTACAAGTGACTCTCAACGTATACATCTGGGCCTGTGGTACAAACCTCCTATATACAGACAACCACACACACTAGCATGATGACAAGCAGAAGCTCAGATCTGTGTGATTTTTCTTACATGTCCTCTTCTGATCTTTTTCATAATTGATCACATGCTATGGGAATTTGAATATGTACCCTTTTAGAAATTCATGTGAGGCATGATCAGTGTGATGTTCAGAAAACTGCTTGTGGAATATTCCATTAATTTCATAGGGGTAATTTGTTTAACAGGGTTGAGTGAATGGCAAATCACACTAAAATATATACATATTTTTATAACTTTAATTGGGTTAATCAATGTTAAAAAAAAATAAAAAATAAAAAAAAAAAATTAGACACTCAATGGATTGACACATCAATGTAAAATAATGGACTTTGAAGAGACTCTTAATTATAACTGCACAACCGTAAAGTGCAGTCACAGTGGGATGGGACAGACAAAAATACAGTTTTTTTTCTTTAAGTCTGTTGCGTAATGGTTACGTGGCAGTCCGTTTGAGTTTTCCTACGAGTTACACAATGAATGCTGATCTCCCATCTATGTTTTGTTTTGTTTGATTTTTTTTCTTGAAGCTCTGGTCATTTCATCTGATTTCCTTCTCTATCAATAAATTCTAATCTGAGTATTAGCCATTAGGTCATGGACTCTCTATGTCCAGCACTCAAAGCAAATCAGGCACATCTGTCTCCAATTTCCATGACCCGCTTCATTCCAATATTGCCTTTCTGCATTCGAAGGACTCTCCACTGAAGCAGGGAGGCTTACAGTTTCCTTATGAGCCTCTTTTTCTTATTACGTTGTAGGGCAAATCTGCCAGCTGTTATCAAACGAGTATTACTACATGTAGGAATGCTCAAAGGACGTATCGAGGCTTTGATCTGACCAGCCAGGTTCAGCAGCTTTAGACAGTCGTGCAGGGGCTTTTGAGGAGAGCTGGGTGCGTGACTGGTAGGATCTATCTCCTTTGGATCCAATAGCTTTAGTTATTGCATGATAAAAGTGGTATTAGAAAAGGGGTTGTGCTTGGAGAGTGCAGCTCAGAGTGCCACTGCTTCCCATTATATTGTTTTCAGAATATTGAATTAGGGGTTTGATTTATTTATTTTTTTGTTTTGGACTAAAGCCTAAGGATATGAATCGAAGGATTAGGATGTGCCAGGACATTTGTAAATCTACTGAATAATATGTGGCTAAGAATGAATAAGATTGTTAAAATTGAAATAGTTAAGTTGTGGAACAAGATAATTAAGTCATAACTTTCACTTTGTAACAAGAGGGAACAAGATAATTGTTAGCCACACCTGAGCAACAAGAAGGAATGAAATAATTATGTTGTCTGCACTGCATACAGTAGTAACACAAGGGAAAGAGGTTATTAAGTAATAGTCACGACTGAGTAACACGAAAGAAGGAGATTATTAAGCTGTGGACACAAGGTAGGAATGAAGGAATGGGATAATTGAGTTGTGGGCACTCCTTAGTCACATGATTAAATTCCATCATTAAGTCATGGTCACGACGGAATGCAAAGGAGCACGAAGGAATTATATACAATAATTATGTCTCGTAAAGATACAAGATAATGAAGTCATGGGCACTTCTTACCAAAATAAAGTAATGCGATAATTCATTTGTGGCTACTCCTTAGTAAAACGAAGGAACAAGGTAATTAAGTTATGACTGAGTAACAGGAAAGAATGAGATCAATAAGTCACTGTTACTTCATAAAGCAAAAGAATAAGATGTAATCATGGCCCCTGCGTGATTAACATGCGGGAACATGATAATGAAGTACCGGCCACAATTTAGAAACATAAAAGAATTACAGTAGATGATTAAGTTGTAAGTAAGGCTTAGTAATATTAGGGATCAAGATCATTGCCATGGCTACTGATTAGCAACTTGAAAAAAATTGATAGTCAAGCCATGACCACAAATAAGTAATGTGAGAATGAGGAATATGGCTACATCTTAACGTGGTCATTGTGTTACGTTCACAAAATATGTGTGTGTGCTGTATATAGTGAAACGAAAAGACACTAGGAACGTTTGCATGCATTCTTTTGTATTACAACAATTTTTTCAATGATAGAATGTTCTTTTTATGCATTTGTGTAGTTAAAACCATCTTTAATTTAAATGTTCTATACAAAACAGTGAATTGTTACACACTGTCTGGCTAAAAAAGGTGATTATTACAGAACTGCCTACATCAAGCAAGAAATACAAGGCAAATGCTGGAATTGAGATACAGTAAAAACTGTCTAGCACATTATTAAAACTTGGATGAATAGTGCAGACCCGCCAACTTCACAGAATAAATGTCATAATCAAAGCTAAAGGCGGGTGACTGAACTATTAGTGTGTGACTTTTTGGGTGGCCGGCCTGTACATAATATAGGGATAAAACCATTGTTGTATTAATGGTGAGAGATGTACAGTACTACATTGTTTAAGCATGAAGTCAGTTTAAAGTGATAAATTATTTGCGCCTTATTCAGTTAATACTCAGGTATTATTTTCATGCATTGAGAATGTCTCAGATAGGCCTCCAAACCGACCTGATTGTAAGATCAACTTCATTAATGTACTCAAACATGCTTTGATGTAAACCTATAATCTGTATTTTTGTCGTGCTGAAAAATTTTTATCAGGTAAAAAATATTATTGAGGGAAACATGCTTACATGGGTATTCAGCCTGTCATAAATATCCTGGGCAACAATAAGCAAACAGATACAGCGCCGAGATTATGAAATGATTCATTTTATCCTTTGCTCAGTGTAGTGACAGCATCAGTAATAAAAACCTACTTTAGTACTTTTTCATCACTGTGCACCGTTTTCATACCACTGTTTTCAGAGTCAATGCAGAACACTATTATTCATTAAACTGTCTAAATGCAAAAAATGTCCTGGGAATATGTAACCCAGGCAGTGTTATCACGTGATGATTAATGTTTTCATAAGAGGAACTGCAAAAAAAAAAACCTTCTTATCAACTCTCTTCATTAAAAACTGCAATGCGCCACCATAATTCTCTCATGTTCTTTTGTACATCTAGGGCAAAATCAAATGCAAGGTATACACTGGGCCGAATTTATATTCATGAAAGAGTTTTGTTCCAGCACTGAAGTGATTATTTTAGTGATGATAATATTGTAATGGTAGAGAAATGTGTATAAACCTTAAGTCGTTGGCAGGTTAGAGCTGCTTATCCCTGAGGGAAATCATTAGTTCCACAGACAAATAAAACACCTAAACAAAAAATATGACAAGCTAAAAGTTAAAATCTTCCTGGTAAAAGTTGTATTTTCTTTGTTTTTCAGTACATCAAAAAGCACACACAAGCCACAGCTATGACAGAAAATTAGTGGAGCAGTGTCTAGCCAAGTAGAACCATAACAACATGTGGAGCCATGTGTTTTTGTTTTATTGAAAACTATATGTTGTGCAAAGTATCCTCTCATCGTAATAACACCTACTCATATTAGTTCAGCTTGTGTTTTCTGGCCTAAAAACTGCTGTTTGATGGCTAACGTCTCTGAGAACTGTAGCATATGCTAGAGCTAGCTAATGATTACCACAACACAGGTCAAGCAAGTCGGGCGGCTTTGCCAGATGCTAACCGCTAGTACTGCTTTATCATAGATACATTTTGTTTTGTTTTTGGAAAATCTCAAACATTTATTAATCTATTTAGGGCAGTGGTGGCTAATCTAAGGATCCGAGTTTGAGTCTTGCCATACTTTCCTGCTACTGCATGAATCCCAAGCCCAGTTAGAAAAATAGTAGGGTTGTCTGGTGCAAAACCTGTGCCAAGTTTTGTGCGGATTGGATGGTCCCGTTGTGGCGACCCCTTGACGAAAGAAAGTTTAGTCAAGTTATAAGGGAGCCAAAATGTTTAACCAGTTTGAATAAGCTGCATTTTTCTGCAGAGGGAATTAATACTGCAATATAAGTGAAAGGGATAACGCGTGATCTAGAAAAGAAAACGTGTAATTCCTTTTTAGGACCTCAGGATAGTCTCCACAACTCATGGCAAATCAACTTCAACAAAGTAGCATTAACATTAAATAAGTTTTACTGTACCTTACTGTACAGTATATACACAAAGATTTGCTTTAGATAAAATAACTCGTACAGTAGTAGCCTGTTGTGAGGTAATATTTTCCTCTTTGCTGTTCCAAAGAGGAAAATATTACCTTATCACCGTGATCTAGCTAGCTTCTTGCTAGCATAAAACAAAAAATAGTGTATGGCCTTAAATATACCATGAGGTTTGAGTGAAATTGAAAGGATGTGTTTACCCTTTTTAAAACAAATTAGCATTTGTATTGTTTCTAGGGATTAATTTTATATGAAATCTAATAAAATTGTACTTGTCTTGTTCTTGCTTTTTAAAAACTGATTGTGATTCAAATTGGTTCATGAAGACCAATAAAAATAATTTGTATAAAGATTGTCATTGCGTTATTCACACAAAAATGGTATCAACTTAATTTGATGTTTTATTGTAATTTATAAAGTTTTTACCACAATCTAACTACTCAAACTGAAGAAGTAGTAAAAGCTCTGAAAACCGCCCCTAAAATCAATCTGAATTTGTCTGTTTGCTCATGAACTATACACTAATAAGAGGGATAACTGATGATGTTGACATACGTACTGTAAATGCTACAGTATACAAAAAGTGTGTTGTAAAAGGAACAGGATACAGGCAGTGTGTAATACATGTCACGTTTTACTGCTGACTCTACTGGCTGTTTTAAATAGCACCCTTTTAAAGAAACAAAAGCTAATCCCCTCGAAGCGAATGACCTTAAATCTTTGTTTAATGCCCTACACTATCTGCCTGCATGCATGGCTTTACAGGGTATAATCAGGCTGGGTGTTAAATGAGGAGTGACTAACATAACCCAGACCTAAATCATCCCAAAACGTTTCTCTCTACAGAATTACATGGAACAGCAGCCCTGCCAAGATCAGAGTGCTTTTGGAAAGGTGACATGCCAGGCAGAAAACATATCCTCTGAGAATGACAGCACCATCAACTCAAATCACGCTCTGTCAGCATATTCACTCATCACCCTCTTCTTTATATGTACCCTGTTTTATTTGTTATCGCTGTATTTCCATCCCTCTTTCTTATCTTTATATTGTTTGACTTCTGTCCTACTCAGTCACAGCTGGGCCCGGCTATGGAGAGGACTGTGTGTGTTTGGGTGGGGGTGAGAGTGTGAATTTCTGGTACGGTGTGTGTACAGTATATATGTGTGCGTGTGTGTGTGTGTGTGGTACAAGGCGTTGAGATTGATTAGTGTTATATTCCACAGATAGACAGGAGCACCCAGTGGCTGACATCTGACAACACTGAGGTGCCGACTTCCGGCTGTAACGACAGCTGGAGATCAATGCCCAAAAAGATTGAATGGTGCCTGGAGAAATGACAAGAAAGGACCTCACGTGTGTGTGTGTGTGTGTGTGTGTGTGTGTGTGTGTGTGTGTTTGTGTGTGTGTGTGTGTGTGTGTGTGTGTGTGTG
>JAQQZT010000038.1:10806380-10829761 GCA_030068275.1 Clarias platycephalus | reverse complement strand
GTGTGTGTGTGTGTGTGTGTGTGTGTGTGTGTGTGTGTGTGTGTGTGTGTGTGTGTGTGTGTGTGTGTGTGTGGCGGTTATTATGCAGGAAAATCCTCAGCTGGCCAAAAGGAGTGCTTTAAACAGCATGATATGTACAAGGGAAAATGGCCGAGAGTTTTACCACCTGTTCCTCTTTCTCTCGGGATCGCTGTGACCATGAAGGGAAGGGTGAAGCTGAGCTTTCCCAGAACACAAGCAGATTAGTATAGGATTATGTACAACCATGAGTAATCATGAAAATCGATTATACACAGAAAAATGACAGGCCATGTAAAGTAGTGTACTGTACAGTACATATTACAAATGAGCATGGTGGATGTAATGTATAAAATATCAGACATAACTGCTGCGGTCTAAATCTTATGAGTTATTACAGTAACTAGGGCTTGAAGCCCACAGAAAATGTATTTTCTGAATCGTTACAGGGAAATGAAAATAAGCTATCACTGTCTTACAGCGACAACATTTCTCGCAATGCATTGCTATAATTTTCTCTCTTGTTTTGTTATAATCTACACTACCGCGCAAAAGTTTGGGATCACTTGCATATTTCTTTGTTTTTGTGTAGTGATTTATTTTCTACATTCTACAGCAATACTGGGTATTTCAAAACTATGAAACGACACAAATGGAATTAGGTAACTATAAAACAACAACAACAACAACAGTCAGTAGGTAGTCTAAGACACAGAGGTCAGCCTTTCTGTAATAGTTCTTGCAAGAACAGTATTGTGTCAAGTGCATTTGCAAAACCCCTCAAGCACCATAATGAAACTGGCTCTCATGAAGTCCATCCCAGGAAAGCAAGACCAAGACTTACCTCCGCTGCAAAGGAGGAGGTCATTTAGAGTTACCAGAGTCAGAAATCACCAATTAACAAACAGAACCTCGGATTAGAGCCGATTTACAGAGCATAAGTAGCATATACATTTTAACAATAACTGTTTAAAAGAGATTGTTGCATATTTTGGACGCCGTTCACATTGCTTTACAATGTAGGAAGAAAAAAAAATCAGGAACCACCATGGAGTTAGAAAGTGTTCCCAAACTTTTGAGCGGTAGTGTACATTCTCTGCCTATTAATTAAAACATGTTATTGTTTGGTTGTAGAAGCTCAGTAAGGAATTTCTTTTAGCTGTTTCTCAAATATATATGAACTGGGTACCGGTAGGTTAAAAAAAATCTGTTAATTGTAAAACATTGTTAAAGGAATAATTTTTTTATGAAATACCCCAACAACCCTCCCACCCCAAAAAAATCTGTCAGTGGAAAAAGATAAATTGCCCCTAGATCTGAATGATCATGTGAATTAATGAAACGCCACACTGATTGACTTGGGTCTCATCCAAGGGGCAAGCGCACATCAAGTTCCCTGACATGGGATGCAGTGTGACTCTGCACCCTTTTTGATATACAGTAGGCTGCACATACTGCACATGGAGGCCACACTTGGATTAAAACAGAATGTTCTTGATTTTGTGACCATGAATTTTAATTACATTTTTGAAGCATATCAAATGAGACAACTTTACTATGTATTAAACAAAAATTAAACTGTAGACAGCAACTCAAATGCTATAAATATTCTGCCAGATTTTGGAAACAAATCGCTTAGCATAAAGATCTCATAATAATCTCATGACATCATCCCGGGTATCACGCTCCATAATGAAATTACAGTGTCTGTTTTTCAACACTTAACAATTAGCTCCCCTTTGTATGTCACCACATGTGATGTTTAATACTGTTTTTTAAAACAGAGCTCAAAGGAGTACTGGTTCATGCTTGTGAATACTGGCCCTATTCTCGGAGTTGTTTCTAGTCCATATTTTTAAATTCAGCCCTTCCTCCGAGAACTCAAAGATCACACTTTTTAGCATACATGACCGCAAAAATCTGCTCACTGCAAACGCACATAGTTTATTCTCTCCAACGTTAAGTTTAAAATAGCTCTAGCCAAATCTTACTTGGTCTGTGCCCCAGCCAACTAAGAACTTTTATAGCGTGCTTGTATCCCTAAGAACTCAGGCCACAGAAATAAACTCCTCACTTTATGCTGGGTTTTTTTGTTTTATTGTATCTCAAGATTTCTGGAACCACTTAACCCATAAGTAAAATTTCCAATGTGTTGCTTTAAGCAAAGCCAGAACACCTTACACTGCCCACAGACAAAGATTCAACCAGTTGATAATCACGCACACACTGACAGATAGGCCTCGGGTTCAACATTAGAGCTTATACTGAGTGTATACTTACCTGTCTGTCATGCCTTCAAGTCTCATTATGGGTATTATCTTTTTGAAAGCAGCCCACTAATTCACTAGTGCAGGATGATGCTGTAGAATGCTCTTAGAATCCCAGGGTTGAGGCAAAGCAGCTCATTATTCATCCATGTAGCTTCAGCAGAACCTGACTGAGTTCCTTTGGGAACTATTAGACCAGATGATCCATCCTAGCTAACCACCACATTCATCCATCATGCAAATCTGAAAAGCTGCCAAACAACCAGTGTTGCAGCAGGCTCCACCATGTGCAATACCACACCAGCATGTCGAAAAGGGTCATAGAGTGTTGCTAATAGGTATGGACACTTTGGAGAGGGAGAAAAAAAGCAATTATGCAAGTGCTAGAAATGCGACACCAGTGGGTAGCTAAGTAGGCATGACATGAGTTCTAGTGAAGAGGATTGTCTTACCTGTTTTGACACTAGTGGCTTGGCTCAGCAGACCTTGAACTAAGGAACCTTCAGCCTGTCAAGACATTGGTGTTATTCAACAGGCTGGACCCAGAAGGGGGCAAATCTTAAAATAGGTCTCAGTCAACCAATGTACTTCTAAAGCATTTGACAGTTATGACATGAAGTCCAATTGAATGCAGCTGTAGCACTTTTTCCTCCAGCCAGGGTCTTCAGGTGGTACTGAAGATGTTGCCAGAGTTTAAACTTAATTTGGAAGCAATCTATTGTAAACGTGCTTGTTTAATTTAAGCATTAAAATCTGCTCATCTGGAACATAAAATTCAATCCAATCAGTATAACTTGATACATCTTCTCATACAACGGGCATTCATAAAATGAATAACTCCATTCATAAATCCAGTCAAAACCCTTTTCTTGCTTCTATATGTTTTGTTAATCTAACAAGACAAATTTGAGAATGTACAGAAGAAAAATAAGTCGTCATTTCAGAAGGGTCAAATTATTGAGATCCATCAAGCAAAGAAAACAACTAAAGAGATCTGAAATTACTGGAACCCTTCAGCACATTATAAAAGCCTGGAATAATAGTGCTGGACTGTCAACTTTGTGGAAGAAATGAGGTCGGAAAATATCATGACTTGAGACATTTAAATATTTGAAGTTGCATGGTAAAAAATCAACATTAAAAACCATAGCTATATTTAACAGTGAAAGTAAGAGCATTTCCATACGGACACAGTGTGATGAGAACTAATCAGAATTGGCACTTAACAGCTGTACGACCATAAGAAAAGTGCTTTTTAGTGGGACTTATTAGAAAAAAAAAGGCTCCAGTTTGCTACGGTGCAGTACAGTAAGTAGCATAAAGACTAGATTTTGGAGTAATGGAAAAGGTCGTGTGGTCTGATGAGTACAGATTGACCCTATTCCAGAGTGATGGTTGCATCATTCTGCTCATTCTACCCATCATGCATAGTGGCCACTGTACAAGCCTCTGGATGCAGTGTTACGATCTCAGTTGCTACAGTTGGTCAGGTCTAGGCTAAGCAATGTTATGTGGCAATAAAGTGAAATTAGCTGACAACTTCAATGTACTGAATATGCCTGTGGCATGAGGGAAGAAAAACTCCATAGATGTAACATCCTGGTGTTTTTCTTCCCTCATGGCACAGGCATATCCCAGGACTCATTCCACACATGAAAGCTGTAATCAAATATAAAGGTGATCGAATTAAATTTTAGATCATGCATTTATTTATTTATTTATCTGGCCCAGGCTTTTATTTTTGTTCAACATTTTAAGAATTTGAATTAAGGTCTTGATTTGCATAAAATGAACAACCCAGTTCCATACCGTGATGATTGCTGTTACTCTGGGTGCAAAAATACCAAACTCTGTAGCTGTTGGCAGGGAAGTCGTTTGCAGATTGGCTGATGTACAGTACAGTCAGTACTCCATGAGCATTAGCTCAGTGTGAAACACTTGTCCTGTTTCTGTGGGCCTGGCTGTAGCCTGGGTGTTTGATAACAGCAAAGAACTGACCTTTTTTTTCTTTCTAATACGTTCACAGCAGGATGTTCCAGATCCTTGTGGGTTTTTAAGCATAATCCTTGATTAAACTGAACACCAAAATTCCTTTTTTGTCCATACTGCTAGAGGGACAGCACCTTGTCGTAATCAGACCATATGTCCCCCCCAAAAAATCTACAGGTTCAATCTGTTCTAGTTATATGCAACAGAAGCTCATACAGTATGTATCTTTCTTTAACAACTGTAGAGCAGCTTGTGATAACCAGAAGTATATAATAGAGCTGAAACACAATGAAACATCTGTATCTATATTTGTATCAATTCACAAATAATTGTAACTTTATAAGAATTAAAACTATAACTTTCTAATTGATAGATTTCTATAAACGTGGCACTGTAGCATAGAGGTTAGCACTGTGGCCTCATGAGTGTGTGCACACATACAGTATTAAATAAAAGCTCTACCACCATGTTCCCAGAAAGACTGGGGGGACAAACCCAAAGATAGAAACGCCAGTACCTTTAAATTCTGACTCGGACAGTTCCTTAACCTCAATCCTGCTAGTGTCGTTATTATTTTGGTTTGTACCTGTCTATGATATTTCCATTTAAAAACACAAAAAGAACACAACTTCATGCTGTATCTGACGCTCATCAAAATAAAAATATCTCTCGTGTGCAATGTTTTTCTTGTGTTCCACTGAATCACAATCCTGATGCATTAGAAAATATATGAGTAATATCCCATGAGGACGAGTGTTGTTGTACTGAATATCTGTGGCTGTGATTTGGTTGTAATCATGAGGTCACAGGTCAAGCAACACATGTAATCATAGCCATGCTGAGATTCCGTACAGCAGCATAATTACAAGTGTGATGTTGCTTTTTTTTTTTAAAAACAGCTCTATAAATCACAACTTGTTTTTCGAGCAACTGACATCAGATACTGTACAATGTGGTCTAATATTTGGTCTATTTTTTGCTCTGACAAATGGAAATATTTTCAGAAGAAGATCCAGCTGGAGAGAGCATTATGTGTGGCTACAGTATGCCAGCACACAGAGCTATAGTAAGAGTAGTAATAGTTTTAATGTAAGGAACTATTGCTAGAATTTGAATTTAACGTAGCGCTAAAAAACGCAGACGAGTAAAGTGGTACAAACAGTGAAATGTACCCGTCATGTTATGTTAAATAGCAACACTCTTGTCCAATCAAATTAGTGAGCTGGAACTAACAGTTGCATAATATTGTACAATTCCATAGAATGTATTCACATGATGTTACTTCACTAGAAAATCGGAACGATAAAAGAGTGGAAATGCTTCTGTCTACTTCAAAGTCTATTTGCATTTAGTGAATACTCATTTAGAGTAACATGAGGTACTCATTTATTTCATTTGAGTTTTTTCAGGTACAAACCCTGACACCTGAAAGGAAGTATTAAACAAGCATGAAAGGCCAGTTTGATCTTTTACATCAAAAGGCTCTCTTTTACTAGAAATATCAAAGCTGTAGGTCAAAGCAGGACAATTTCAGCTACACATAATTCCAGCAGGAACCTTAAATGTTACCTGACTGTTGTAATTTGGTTGTAACAACAGTGTGATGATGTTCAGAATGTGTCAGGACGATGTTTTTTTTTTTAGTTAGAATTTTTAGTTTAAGTTAGAATGAGTTTGCTAACATGATAGGGCAATAATTTTGAATGATTTACCCAAACACAACACTGAGATCATCAAAACAACATTTTTTTCAACCTTTATTTGAAGCACTTATACCAACAACTGTAACATTCATTTGTACAATTTTTGGAATTAATTTGATTTTGAAGTCGTTTTCACAACATGGTTTTAGCAACATTTGTTATCCCATTGTCATGTACTCAACAATGTTCCGATGACATTTAAATTTAACTTGAAAAACAACCTAATACTAAAGTTGTCCCAGCATCTATAACATTGATAACTTATCATCAGCACAAAAGTTCGGTTTCGAGGGGCTCTGCTACCAGCTTGACCGACCAAAGTGCAAGTGGGTATATTGGGCAAGTATTTAGTTCAGTTTAAATTGTACTTAATAAGGTATTGTCTTTGCTGTAGTGCTTAACACTGTGGCCTTGCACCTCTAGGGTCAAGAGTTCGAGTCCAGCATTGTGTGTGTGTGTGTGTGTGTGTGTGTGTGTGTGTGTGTGTGTGTGTGTGTGTGTGTGTGTGTGTTAATATAGTCCCCCAGCGCTTGGTGAGTTTCTTCCCACAGTCCAGAGACAGATATAGGTTAATTGGCATTTCCAAATTTCCCGTAGTGTGTAACTAAGTGTTTAAGTGTATGTACTTTTCTACTCTGCAATGGGTTGGGACCTTATCCAGAATGTACCCTGCCTCGTGCCCCAAATCCCTGCGATAGGCTCTAGGCCTCCAGCGACCCTGTACATGATAAGCGCTATAGAGAACGAGTGCGTGAGTGAGGTACAGTATTATCACCATCACTAAGCAGTTGGTAACCTCAACAAAGTAAACTTCATATCCACCAAAACACATTTCCTGTTATACTGTACAGTTGCACTTTCGATCTCAGGAAAATCTCTTTTAGAATAGATTTTTTTTCCCCAGCCGTACTGTCTGGTATCACCCAAATGCGGATTCCCTTTTCAGTCTGTTTCCTTTCAAGGTTTTTTTTTTTCTTCTCATGTTTGTTTAAAAAGCTGCTTTGTGTCAATGTCAATTGTTCAACTTGCAATACAAATTGCAATAGAATTGAATTTAAATATAACTACTGACACTGTTACAGTTATCATAATGTAGATCACTTCCTATGGTGACACAGGAAAAAAAAAAACTTCAAGGAATCAGTCTCAAAAGTAAACCTATCCTCTTCTGGGTGTAGGCGTGTTCTGTCAAACAACACTAGTGCACTTGTGTGGTATAGAAAACAAGTCACGCAAATCAGTGCATAGGCAAGAACATACAGATACCCCAACTGATGATCATTTGCTCTGTGGCATTGGCCATGTGCGCTTATGTATACGTACTGTATGAGATGTCTTTAAAAAAATCCTCTCAATTATGTTTACATCCTTCCAGAGTCTTCTTTATAGTAACGTCAAAGTGGTTAAATAAACATCCCTTGGCTGTCTGAACAGCTGAGGCACGATCTTCAAACAAAGACTAAAGATTTACCACTTTACCAAGAATTTAAATAAACACAAATCCTTTAATAATAATCATTAATTACCCACTCACCCATCGTCTATACCACTTTATTCTGTGTACAGGGTCGCGGGGCACACCTATTCCAGGAGACTTAAAGCACGAGGTGGGGTACCCCCTGGATGGGCTGCCAATCCATCGCAGGGCACACACACTGTATAGTGCAGTACGCACACTCATTCACACACAACAGACAATTTTGAAACCGGAGTACACGGAGGAAACCCACCAAGCAGGGGGAGAACATTGCAAACTCCATGCATATGGACCCAAGGCCGGAATTGAACCCGGACTCTGGAGGTGCAAGGCCACAATGCTAACCATTACGCCACCATGCCTACCAAATAATTAATAAAAATAAAAGTGATGTGTGGTTTCCTTGTGTCTATCATGGATTTACACTAAAATTATTCTTAGATGGTGATCTGTTTGTACTAGCATGAGGATATATTTTTGATGAAGATGACACAGCTAAGGATAAATCTCCCAAATGCTGTAATGTAAATGTGCCCTTAAAATAAATTGGTGTGTAATATTAACTGTTAGTTAAAATTTAAATTTTTATGCTGCATCACCCCGAAAGAACCAGGAGGAGGAGGAGGAGGAGGATATCTGCTCTTTCCTTATTAAACCAAAAGGCTGAACCTTACAATACATGTGTGAGACACCTTGCTAAATCAAGCAGTGTAAGCAGACTCCAACATGTGTGTACCATTTGTTTCACACAATAGCCAAGTGCAGAAGCCAGAAGTCCTGTACTTTGTATGTAACCATGTGCACGCGATCTTAAAATGAATGTTCAGGGTCTCTGAAACAAAACAGATGATTTTTTTAAACGAGTCACCTTTTGTGAGATGAAAATATTTTGTGTTTACATGTGTAGGTCGTAGCATGGTTTATAAACCCTCTCGATTATGAACCCACAGTCGGTGGTCAGAGGAACTAATAAACCAGGCAGCAGGATTTAATTGGAAACTGCATGCATTTAATCGAAGCACTGAGAATAGAATTATGCTATGTTTTTCAGAAAGGATGTATGAGAAGTTAAATATGTTGCTGATACTTCTTATGGTTTGTTATTCAAAGTGCTAATTATAGTATTTGTTTTATCTATAAGACATTTTAATGTGTTTTTTTTTCTTTCTTTGTAATGTACAGTATGACATTTGTATACTGTTATTTTTTCATAATTTGTTGTATAAAATGTCATTTTTCAATTGCTGTGCATGATGTTTGCAATTATTTATTATTATTGTATGTATTTTATCATAAGATTGTAGTATGGAACGATCATTTTCTCATTTATTGTATACGATGTTTGCATGCCATGATAATCCAACCTAATAGCTACGTAATCAGGATATTGTGTGTATATAATAATTTGAGAACTGGTAGCTGTAGCATTATACACTGCCTGGCCAGTCACACATGGTAAGATTTTATTCAGTCACCCTTAGTTTGATATTCTGCACACAATGTGTTGGTCAGTTCATGTGTAAAAATTATTCCTCATGCTCTCAGAAACACTCCATCACAAATTGAGTCCTGGAATACGTCTGTGCCATCTGGGAAAAATAATTCCATGGATGTGATAATCAGTGGTGGGTAGCAACCACTTTACTCCCTTATATTTACTTGAGTACATTATATTTTCGATTCCCAGCCAATGCCCAAACCCCAGTCAATCGATGCAGTGCCAGTCCCAATCCCAGGTAAAATAGGTTAAGCCAATTAGTTGTGTGGATCAGATGGTCCACTATGGCGACCCCATGACGGCAGCAGCCAAAAGATCAACAAAAATACCAGACTATTTATTTACTGTAAGAACACATGTTCAGTACTGTTCTCAATGATAACTCAATACATACTATGTTCTACCAAATATCCTAACCAGACTATTTACACATGAACATATTTATTTAAAATCCACCAATGGTTTTCTACCGCTTTTCTCTGCGGACTTGTTTAAATAAACGCTTGAGAAAATAAACTGAGTGTTACAGTATGCACAATATTCAGTACTGTTCTCCAAAATGACCTCTTAAAGCCACATAAGCAAACACACCAACTCTTGGTTTTTACTTCCTTCCATATCTGGATAGATCATTTCACGAGTTATAATTCCTTGGATTAAAAAGATGCAGGAAGACCGTGTGTTTAAACACAGCTTTTTTTTTTAAGTATCCTATCGGCACAGCTGCGATGATACAAAGCCTGCAAGCTGAGCGTTGGAAAATTAATGCAGCTTAACTTTTAAAAATCTCAAGTGGCAGTAAAACACTGTTTTTTATAACATTGAGTATCAAGAGTAATGTTGGCTGTGTAGAAAGACATTAATCAAATAGCTATAACCTTTTACAAGAACAACCATATCTAACATGAACCACGTGAACACCCTTCTCTCATAGTACGTTCCAGATATTATTCAAGAATACAGAGGCCAAATAGTGTAAATAAGACTACGATTCGTGGGAAAATTACTTAAGGATTCCCAAAATTTGGAAAGGTGTTGCAGCCTGACACCAGCCATGTGTTTTGAAATAATACAAGAAAACCCAATTTTGTCACACTCACTCACTCGCTCGCTCGCTCGCTCACTCACTCACTCACTCAAAGTCCTCTATTTAAAAGACCGTTTCATTCCTATGCACTGTGTTTATTTTTATTTTATGACCATAGTATTATAGGGGTAAACCTGGATTAAGAATGATAGGGATTAAGGATAATGAATGAGTGCTTTAACTATGAACCAGGTACAGTATGCACAAGAAGAGATGACACAGTGGGCCTTGTTTATGAAGGTGGATATGAACAGATCAATTCCCAAATAGCATTTACACAAGAAATCTGGTATTCATGAAAATCCTGTAACTGTGTAAATTTACATATACAAATCCTACCTTATGTAAACTTCGGCTGATTGGGTGCAAATCACATCATGTGCTTGAATTCCTGCATTTCTGTTAATGGCTGCCTCACAGCTCCTCCATTGGTTTGATCCTGAGCTCTGATTACTATCTGGGTTAATTGCAACATTAGATACTTCATTACTGACCAGAGTATACACACAAAGAAAAGAATTGCAGAAATGCAAAACAAGTAACAAATACTATAAGGTAGGGTGGCAAGTGTAAAGTAACATGCAAATGCCATGTTATTAGTTCTGCATACAGTGGGTTGGCATGGGTTTCCTCCAGGTTTACTTCAACAATCTATAACTATGCAAATAGGTTGATTGTCGCAGTGAATAAGTATGTAAATGACAATGGCGTAGGATTCCAATTCATATGACAGCTTTAGCACTGCAATTGACATGAACAGAAGTCTCAACAGACTTAATGTTAAAACCGCAATGAAAGATGTGAATGGATGAAATCCAACAATGACCATATACATCTCCATCAGTCAGTCTGTTTACATTTGTTTAAGAGGCCTTCAAATTTGAGAAAGTGCCTTTTTCCAGCCAGTGTAGATGACATAAGTGGTCCATGGCCCACGTCCGAACACTCTTCCACTCGGTTCTTCACTGGTGCCCTCTATGGGTCAGAAGCATGTGTGTCAACTTTACTAGTGCTGTGGAGGAAATGCAGCCAGAAACGGGACAAAAAGCTGGTGCTGGTTGAACACACTTTTAAGCTCCATCTTATCCTTCATTTGGTGGCTGTGCCAGAGACAGCATTTTTTCAGCATTTTGGTTTAATTAAAAAATGCTATATCACAGGAACTATGTTGCTAGGTGCCAGCAGTAAAAAAAAATAAAAAAAATTTAAGTATAGTGCTTTTGACAGTGAACATTGTTGCAACTCAAAATGGTATAGAGTATACATTCATAACTTTGGTGTTTTATCCCTATTAAGCAAGAGAGAGATGGCAAGGAAATATCATGGAGATGTCATAAAAGGAAAACATAAAAGGGAATCATCCTCATTTGGGTGATATCAGATAGTTTGCCCATAAATAAATCCCTTCATGAAACTGATGAAGGCTTGGCTAGAAAGCTGTTAATTGATTGATTGATTTGATTTATTGATTGATTGATTGACCAATCTGCATTCAAATGTGTGAAATCATTACTTCTTATGTTGTTTTGCTCCCTAGATGTGTCTGTTCCGGAACTCACTCACTTCACAAAAACTGGGACTCTTGGCTGACTGACTGGATCACAAATTTTTTATGTACGTGGCAACCCACAATGCAGACTCCCAAAAGACTTAGACCTATCATCACCTTTAAATCTCAACATTAAAATCTCAGCCTGGCACAGTTAAAAAAAAATAAAAACTCGAAGAACAAAACAACAAACCACAAAACCCTGTATTCTGCTCATAGTGGGAAAAGTCAGCAAACAAAAATATGCTGCCCACAAGGATAGGAATAACGGACAGATTTATTTAAAGCTTCCATGTAACATAAGATTAATTAATAATTATTTAAGCAGGTAAGTTAAATAAAACAGACAATAATAATTAAGCCCTTATATAATAATTAAGACTTAAACATTTTACTGGTTAATTCTGCAAATTGCAAATCACATTAACAAGTGATATACTGTATGTAGTATTATACAGGCATTTTACTGTATATTTTAAACACATTGTTCAGTTCATTATTCAGATACTTGTGCAAGTCCACTTTCAATTCCAGCAGCCCATAGGTTACAAGGAAACTATACTGTACCTCTCCAATATATGGAAATTGTTTTAAAATTATGCTAAAATACTCACATCGAGAAGTAGTTTGGTAAATGTGTATAAGACTGCATGGGTGGCTAAAGACTAGTAAAATGTCAATGTCTTTCTTTAAAGTGCTTGTTGTCTAAAACGAGCTGAGTCAAGATCTTTATAGTGCGATTACCTTTCTGAAATTAAGCTTACAAGCCCTGATGGACTTTATTCATGTGAACCATTATAACAGAGTTTATAGCCAAGAACTTCCTTCCTTGCTGTGGCAAATACTGCGCAGAAGGCATTACATGTCATGTGTGGGTGAAGGTTTCATAAAGTGGCATTTATCTAAAGCTTCAGTTTCAGTCCTGAAAACTTCAAGGACAGCACAGCCTGGCTGTTTTTATTTAAACCTGTGATTAACTGGTGAGGTGAATTAGGAGAGTTTGAATCATCAACTAGACACTAGCAAAATGCCAACCGCTCAAAGCCTAATGCCGGGATTCAGTTATATTTCTTTTTTTGTTGATAAAATAAATTATATACTTTTGAGAAGAATGCAATAAAGCCAATTATTTTTCTTCTGTCATGTAACAATGAAAATATTACTAGGATTTTAAGATAAAGTATAACATATTTATTTTTAAAACATTTCAGCCTGAAAGAAGGCTTCAGTCTGTCTTCCAAAATGAGACACAGTGATCGCTGGATTTGATATTGAATGATCCCATGCAGGAATGGGTCGCTCAGTATTTAAATACTGTTTCATTTAAACTTACAGTTCTGTTCTTTGTCCCACTAAGAAATTTTTCCTTTTAATGAACAACATATGCTGAGTGATGTGGGTGCCACAAATTAATCTTATTTTCCAATTAAAATTTTATGTTACATACACCTACACACCCATACACAGTTTTATGAAATAAAGAAACATTTAACTACAATGTAAAAAAAAAATTTTTTTTTACTAGAGAGTACAATTAAGCTGAAAATAGAATTTTTCAATAAATTTTTTTTTAATTATGCTAGATATTTACAATATTTACAAAATTTTAAGAATATTTAAGTATACAAATATGACTGCAGCAGTATTTTAATGATTTTTTTGTTGTGATCATTTCTTTTTGTTTGTTTGTTTTAAAATGGGAGCCACTTATCCTTTCTAGACTATTTATACCAGTCAACTCATAATACGAGGGGGTATCAACAAGTTTCAAGATTTGCGTGCCACGGATCCAGGTGCTTTCGCCATATGTCCTCCTTCATACAGTACGCCTTAAAACCTGGCAGTAGAATTTGCTACTGATGGTCTGGTCCTTGTGGTTCAATTCTTGATTTATAATGCCATGAATGTTGAAGAAGACGATGAGCATGCACTTAGTTGAGCTGCTGACCTTCCTTTTTTTTTTTTCTTTTTGTCGTGGAGATGATGAGCTCTTCCACTGTGAAGACTGTTGCTTTGTCTCAGGGTCGTACTCATAACCCAAGTTTCGTCACTGGTAATGATCCTCGACATGACGGACGGGTCATCCACGGTGACCGAGTTCTTGGCAGACTTCGACGGGATGTTCCTTCTGCTCCTGGGTCAGCAACCTGGGGACGAACTTGGCAGCCAATCGGCACATGTTCCGATCAGGAGTGAGGATTGCCTGGACATTGCCTTATGACACACTGACAATGGAAACAATGTTGTGGATTGTTCTTTCAGTGATGTTCTTCCGTTCTTGTAGCACGCATCCCACTCAAAGCACCTTGAATGACTTGAATCATGTCAAACGTCTCTGTGGCAGACGCACGTGGTCAGAATAGCACCAGTTGCCCAGTTTCCGATGTACACAGGACGATGTATTTTGGTATATCGACTTATAAAGATCTGTGTTTCCTGTGACTGCGCGTGCAGCCTTGTGCTGCCATCTGTTGGCGTGTTACAAAACTAGTCTTGAAACTTTTTGATACAGCCTCGTATTACATAATAAAGAAATCTGAACAATTTGTACTTTTGAAGTACAGTACTTTATAATAATTCAAAAATATCTCTTTAGAGATTTCATAAATCAAATTCAAATTTCTTTGTAGTACTGTTATTTATTGTGCTATTTAAAAATGTTTAAATAGTTTCATGAATATTCTTTTGTTTTTGGATGCCATACTATAATGTTTTGTTCTATTATAATGTAAGTCACATGCCAGAAAGGGGCGATTTTATATACCATTAATTTAATCCTCATAAAAGGTAGTTCATCCATCTTTTAAAAGGAATTAAACAACAATAACAAACAGTAATGTATCTTGGGTTTGGCTGGCATATATTGTTTTTAATATTATTTATTATTGATAACAAAAAACAAAAATATTTTGTCTAAACTGGTGGGGTACATAACTGTGAATGTTGTGCCATTTTTCAAAAAGCTATAACTCTACATTATGATCAAACAACTTCCAAATCACCTAATTCCCTATTTCACAGAACCAATCACGGATGTCATTTATTACTGCTGGGGTGACAGCAATGGCAGTAACAGAGTGAAAACATCTTTGTCTTGGATTGAACAGTCTCTTTGTACACATTAATACCACTTGTGGCAGCCGCAGTGTTGCAATGGGATTTTATTGGCGTCATTGATCATATGACATAAAGATGCGACATGATTGGCTAGTCACAATGAATCAGCCTTTGCTCAAATATTGCCTCTGTGTCATGCTTTGTTTAAAACATGGAAGTTTAAATCTCCTAAAATAAAGTTTATGTAGCAGTTTTTAAATATACTGTTGTAGAAAACCTTGTGTGTCAGAAAAAAAAAATTTGCCAAAAAGAGTAATACTCTACAAATGGCTTTTAGTGTGTTCTGCTGTAAAAATGTTCATAGATTTTTATTTCCTATTCTACAATATAAAGCATGCAAAATATAAAAACAAAGCGGCAGTAATTTAACTACACACTCATATGTGCATTTGCACTGCAGAAAATGTGTTACACTTATTGAGCAGTGTTACCACTATCTGTCATTTGGAGTATACTAGAATTGCTGCAACTGTTGTTCAGATGTTTCCTTTTAACATATTTCATTGTAATGTTTAAAAAATCCTACAAGAAACATTTTACCTTGCTATAAGCAATGCAAATTAAAGATAATATTGTTGTTCCTTTTGTGTCTTTGTTCAATGTGCCAATTCCCAAGCTGTTTCAAATAACATGAAGGACACTCTGTTTTTGGCCTAGGGCTTAGGAAGGGGTCGGAAAAAACAAAACAGAAGTCCTATGGGGAGAAGGACAAGAATAGTACCAGATGACTGGGACAAAGCACTGTCCTATGCAACATCCTTTCAAATGCCCTTCGACTGTCATGCTGAATGTTGTGCTTCTCTTTGACATCAGTATATCAAAATTCTCACAATTAATGAAGTCATTTTGTTTATACTGTCTCTTTTCTCTTTTACTTAGTTACTTTTTCCAGAGAAAGTGAGGGATGCCTACAATAACTGATATTATCACTTTTACCTGTGTTTCCGTTAGATAGTGCGGGAAAGAATTTAGAGCAAACTAAAAGACATGGTGGCGGAATGGTGCTATAGTGGTTAGCACTGTCGCCTTGCACCTCCAGGGTCCGGGTTCGATTCCCGGCCAGGCTTGATTCCCGTCTCTGTGTACATGGAGTTTGCATGTTCTCCCCGTGCTTGGCAGGTTTCCTCCATGTACTCAGGTTTCCTCCCACAGTCCAAAGACCTGCAGATTTGGCTAATTCCCGTTCCCAAATTGCCCGTAGTGTGAATGAGTGTGTGTGCCCTGTGATGGATTGGCACCCTGCCCAGGATGTATCCCACCTCGTGCCCTAAGTCTCCTGGGATAGGCTCCAGGCTCCTCACGACCCTGAATACAGGATAAAGCGGTATAGACGATGAACTAGTGAGTGAGTAAAAGACGTGTCATGCAGATCAGCCTGGGGTTTAAAATGCAATGCTGCAAACTTATCAACTATGGTCCATTCAAATGCAACCTCCAGCTCCACTACCACCACGCCAGGAATTACTGCTTTACAGTACATATCACTGTGCTCCGGACCCCAGTTCATACATCATCCATATCTGACTTCTCATTAAATCATTGCCTTAATGAACCTTTGCCATTGCTTTAATCTGGTACTATCCAGTACAGGTTCCCTAGCTGACATTTTTAATGCTTCGCATGTCTTCTCACTGACAGAGTTACCCTGGTTTTGCACAACATGAAACACTTAAAGTTACTTCCTCTTGTGATAAATCATTATTCAATGAACCATAATTATGTTTATCAAAGTAGCTGCTTCAACAGTGGTCATACAGTCAAGCTGAGTCAGAGGAACATGTTATGATTGGCCTTGTCAGTGTGCAGAACTAATGGTTACTCCATTTAGCGTTGGACTGAATCCATTTTGTCCCAGAGCTTGCTTGTGTTTCTTCGTTTTGGGCTTTAAACTAAGCACAATAGCTCAGCACATTAAACACCAATTATAACACGCCTCATATAAGTTTGAAACATTATTCATAGATGCTCTATTCCTGATTGCCAAGTCTAGCAGCGGGTCAAATCTTCCATGCAAACTTTGACTCAGTGCTATCCAGAATTAAGATTTTTTTTTCAATGCTGTTTTACTTTGGTCCACAACATGTATTGGTTTTGGATGCCATTTGTTAATGTATCGTTTGATAAATTTATGGATGTCAGTGGATGTTTGCTTAAGCCGTATGGCACATTTAGTGTGGTCATTTCTGAGACATTCCAGATCAACCACTGTAAATGTGAAGAATAAATAATGTGAGTTTAAGAGCACTCTTAGCCTGCTGAAAATCAGTATTTGCCTCAAAGATTTTTTTTTTTGCTTAGCTTGCACATACCCAGTCACAGTAGGCGCGTGTTCTTTATTTATTTATTTATTTATTTTTATAAGGGGTAGAGGGGGTGTTTGTTTTTTACTGACTATATTGCTATACTACAAGTATATTGCCCTTAGATTCTGCCTTTTAAAAATATATGATATTTACCTTAAGCTTAGAATTGGATTTATAATTACACATAGAACAGTACAGTAAGTCCCTAACATACAAAGGCGTTGCATTGGACTTGTTCATAAGTCCAATTTGTTTGTAAGTCCAACAAGCATTTTATACTGTAGGTACTAACACAATAGGCTATACACTGTTTAAAAATAATATTTCGTGATCTTGTTCTTGTTCTTTAGAATTGTGCCAATTGTTAAATGATTCATGTTAAAAGTATGAGCAATGTCTGCCATCTTTCCTCCTTGCTCCATTCTCTCAAATATTTTCACTTTTGTCTCCATCATTATTGCTTGCCGCTTTTTAGCAGTAGCTAATAGTTTTTAGCTTGCCGCTTTTACGCTTGCTTTAGGACATCCTGGGATGCACGCTAGACACTCATAACATGTGATCTACAGTAACTTTCCGCAATTTAACATGGGAAAATGCATGTTCGTATATTTGATAGTTTGTACCTTGAATGTTTGTATGTAGGGGACTTACTATACTTACTTACAAGCAATTTAAAATTATAATCAGGTGTCTTAAACTAATTCTAATTATGGATGATTAACAAACATGCAAATTTAAAGATTTCTCACTGTACTGAGAAAATAATAACAAAATAACTTTTCCCTATACTAAATAAAGGACAGTTGCTACAGTTGCCAAGCTAAATGCCATTTAAAATGCTATTCAAAACATTCAAACTGAAGGCCACATACTGTATGTTCAATGTGGTTCTATTTCTGAATTTCGTTTCTATCTCTGTTACCTTTATAAACTAGTAGAGGCTGTTTATCAGAAATAACATAAAGATCCATACAGACACTGCCTTGCCAGACAGTAACAGAAATCACTCCTGAGCAGTGCAAATACCATTCTTTATTGAGACTTCAAATCCCTGAAGTCTTAAAAACTCCACTAGTTCTCCAAAGGAGATCACCCAGAACATTTCTGAGAGGAAGGAATGTGTGGTTATGTTCAAACTACGTACAAAAATGCTCTTATTACCACTGGATTGCACATGGAGACAACTAAACGTCACGGAAAACATAACATGTTGGAGAGTTGAATAAAACTGTTTTTGAATGTGGGCTATATAGTTGTGTTGTTTGCATGTTCTCGTAAACGATTATCGATTTTCACGAATTCAATTCAAGTAAATAGGTTATATGTGCAATCACTCACATAGAAATAAAATGTTTGTGAATTCTTTAGCTCCTTTAGCGGGTTTGGAGACATTGTGCTAAATATGTCGATGATATCTGATGTCTACCCTCAGCTCCTTTGTCGTGCTGACATTTATGAGGAGGTTGTTCTCCTGGCACCAGTTGCCTAAACCTTTTATCTCCTCTATCACATCATTATTAAAGATCACGCCAACCACAACAGTGTTATCAACAATATAAACAAAGGTGGTAGAGTAGAGAGAGGACACCCAGACACAAGTGTACAATGAGTCAACAGTGGGGTCAGGACATACTGTAATGTCGAGGGTGAGACATGCCTGCTTACACATACTGCTTGTGGTGATGCCGAAGAACCACTGATACAGAGACAGGTCCAAGTCCCAGGTCCTCGACTTGGTGATGAGATTGGAAGGAATTGTAGTATTAAATACTGAACTGCAGTAAACAAACAGCATTTTTTCACATAACGATTTTACTGAATCCTTCATTTCTAAAATATGATGGTCATTACTTTATACACTTAATCTATACATAATCAATCATTTATAAAATGTATGCATTACAATGTAAAACATGTCCTCGACAGACATATTGTGTTTTTCTTTCTCCACAATGGCGCATTTGGCCTGAAAAATTGAAATTCCAGTGCAGCCTTTGTATCCATTAAACTCAGGAGCCCATGACCAGCTTCCACACTGCCATGAGTTTATTTCCCTTCTGATTTCATTTCCTTCCACAGAACACTTGAGTGCCTTCTCCTCTTGATGGGCCGACGATCGGGGGTCAGCGGTTAGCCCAGGGTTCAGTACTCATTGTGCTAAATGATTTCTTTGATGCAGTTAAAGAGCTAGAACGTATTTCCATTTGTATGCTATTTCTCAGCAATTGCATTAAATTGTTCAATAATAATTAAAAGAAATATTTGTATAGGTCTGTCGTAACATTTTAATTAAATAATAATAATTATTATTATCTTTCATATATAGTATATACATACTGATATTTATTCTTTTTAATAAATTCTGACCAGAAATTACATTTGGGTTTGTTATTTCAATAAATCAATTTTATGAAAATAAACATGCCTCACTACCCATTTATACTTGAAGCAAAATAAAGTATGAATTTAAATAAGGTCAGTCAGCTTCCTCAGAGAGCAATGTTGCTCTATTCTTACTGTGTGGCCCCTTTTATAAGATTGCTCCAGACATACTGACGTCATTTCAATAAAGAAATCATTGTGTTCACGCCATATTTATGATATACGACACCACCATTTTATTATTAGGTGCCTGGAGGATTGTGACTCAATGTTTGCTGTTGTGGAAAGTCTCACGTCAATACTCATAAGACCTGCGCTTCCCAAAAACAGTTTAGGCTATGGTTTGAACTGCTGCTGTAATTGTAATTAATTACCCTGTGCTCATCCCTGGATCCCAGTACATACTGACCAGACCAGCCATTTATCACTAATTTTTTTTTACACTTCTAAACTTTTATACTCTAAGTATAACTTTTATACTTTTAACTCAATTCCCGGTGTCATCTCAGTGTCAAGGAATTGTTTCTATAATGTCTGTCATTTCCACCTCTGGCTTGCTCAGTAAGGACCGGAATCTACATCTGGATTTCTGCAATGTTGAACTTTTCTATTGTTAAAAGAACGTTTTATGAAACAAAAATGAATTGAATTGAATTGATTTAAACCTGATTGACAGGTGTATACTCAGATTGTACTTTAGTCTAAATACGGCATATGGTTCAGGTTTTCAAAAGTGATGCAGTGGGATTCAGAGTTTTCTCAAAGTCAGCTCAGGTCCAGATTTGCCTCTGGGAAATTTAGTCTACACACTGCTCAGCCTCGCAATACAGCTGCGTAGTTTTTAAATCTCTCAGTGTGGTTTCAGCCTTTTTTTTTTTTTGACAGCGCAGACAGGGCTTTCAGCAATCTTTTCATCATATAAAAAGATAGAAACCTAAGGTTCATCCAGCACCATCACAGGAGTTGATCAAAGGTTTACCCAAATACAGAAGTTTTAATATAAGGCACTTGTTACACAACGACTGAAGGAATCATGGAGCACTGTAAATGATGAATAGATGTCTGATAAAACACGGTGAGGGATATATGGAGTATTTGAAGATATAATAGACTTTCCCATATTCTCATCTGTCAACAGGAGTTTTGGAGGCACTCTTACCCTCCAGATATATTTGGATCTGTAGGACTTTCTTATAGCTGGGGGAACAACTCATGTGGTATGTTTCAGGTCTGTTTTTTTTTCTCCTATGAAAATCTTTTCTTCTTTGCTGAATTATGACCAGAGCTCCTTCTGTTCACCAACTTCATATTTATTACGTAATGTGAAGGCTTAAATTCCACCTACAGGCAAGATCCATCTGGTAAAATAGCATTACACATTTTTTTGTTGTTAAAAAAAGGTTGCAAAGCATCTTATAGTGCGGTTTGATTTATATTCAAAGTAGCTGCTTTTATCTTCTGCTTTGCTAAAAGAGATACACAAAGCTAAACAATAATCATTTGTGTGATTTATATCGCAATGTGCAGTAACATTATGTATGTTGTTATTGGGAAAATGTATAGGCACACACTGAAGACATGATGACTGATTGTTGAGAAATCTGTTCCAGGAAAACCAAATGGAGGCCTATTTTAGCACCACACTCTACATAAAGAAATCATGTTCGCTATACTGTAGGTCTGTAGGGGGTTTTGTTCTTTCAACATTGACTAGAGAAACATTACCCTTGGTTTACATCCCCATATATGTCACACAGCAAACTGAGATTAAGACATCAACAGCAAAGACACGTCCCGTGAAAAATCAAGCCCTCTCAGTGGTTATGATATTGAACTACTGATCAGGAGGTCAGAGGTCAAACTCAACACCACCAAGCTGTCACCCTTCTGGAGAAGGGCATCTGCCAAATGGTATAAATTTCTCCATTATATCTAAAGCAATAACATACAGTATTGTAATTACATAATTGAAACAAGGTGTTCTGTTAGTAATTATTTTACCCATCCCCTTAAATGGTGTCATATAATGATATACTGTGTATTGCCATAATTAAGGCATTATTATTATTATTATTATTATTATTATTATTATTATTATTATAGTAAAATAACATCACTGTGGTTAGGAAGTCAGTTTGCTTTAGGACATAAATATAAAACCTTATTCAAATACAGTAGAATACATTTTAATCTCAAAAAATTAAATTGTACATATAATTTGTATAATATACAGTTAACACCCAACTCCCAAACTGTATGAAAAGAAAGTGCAATGAATGCAGTCACATTAATTTGGCATCCCTTGTGTTAAACATGCTCAACCTTTTTAAAAATGTTTTCTTAAGCATTTCAATCTGATAGAAAATTTCTGTGATTTCTTTTATTATTATTATTATTATTATTATTATTATTATTATTATTATTATTATACCCTAAGCCTAATTATGGCAGTGTAAGTAGCCATTTGATAGACATTAGTTATATTTCAAGTCTCATAAGACTCTATGATTATGTTTAAGTGCATATAAAAGAAGCATTTCAGGGTTTTGTGTAAAACATATTCACAATTCTTTTTTCTAGACATGTAAAAAAGAATGCTATGTAATGCATATATTGTATTCGATTCGATTCAATTCAATTCAATTTTATTTATATAGTGCTTTTAACAATGGTCATTGTCTCAAAGGAGCTTCACAAAAATTAAAAGAAAATTTATGGAAGTGTGTATGTGTGAGAAAAATGTGTCTAGATAATAATGAGATTGTACCTGATGAGCAAGCCAAAGGTGATAGCAACAGTGGCAAGGAAAAACTCCCTGAGATGGCAGTAGGAAGAAACCTTGAGAGGAACCAGACTCAACAGGGAACCCATCCTCATTTGGGTGATAACGGATAGAAATGATATAACATCATGTGTGTTATGCAGCTGAAAGTTCAATATAACAGAAGTTCTTTAAATTAACATGAAGTCCAGTTCAGCATAGGGATGAGTCAGCAGGTGCAGAGGGCAGATGGGGTCTGGATCACTGGGAGCACAGGAGCAGCATGTGTAGCGCCAAACCATCATGAAGCAGAATCCAGATGGAGCTGGTCCTTCTCTGGATGCCTCAGGATCCTCGCAGGGTTGGCTTTTATCTACTGAAGCTGGCACAATCTCCTGATGCCTCGGGATGGGTAGAAAAATAAAGAACAGGTGGAAAGAATTAGTGTAATTGCCATTCATCATAGGTGTACTGGAGTATGAGGTTATGGGATGAGTTATGTGTATGCCAGATTAAAGAGAAGCATCTTGAGTCTACTTTTAAACTAGGAAACCGTGTCTGAGCCCCAAACATTGTCTGGAAGGCTATTCCAAAGCTTTGGAGCTAAATATGAAAACACCCTACCCCCTTTTGTAGATTTTGATATTCTGGGAATTACCAGAATTCCGGAGTTTTGTGATCTTAAGGCGCATGGTGGATTGTAGAGTATCAGAAGACTGGTTAGATATGTGAGAGCTAAACCATTTAAAGCCTTGTATGTAATTACTATTTTCTAATTAATTCTAAACTGATAAGGTAGCCAGTGCAGGGATGATAATATTGGGGTTATATGATCATATTTTCTTGATCTAGTGAGAACCTTGGCGGCTGCATTTTGGACTAAGTGTGGCTTGTTTATTGAGGATGCAGGACATCCACCTAGTAATGCATTACAATAGTCCAGTCTGGACTATTTTTGCATCAGATACGTATAAGATGTTCCTAAGCTTGGTAATATTTCTAAGGTGGGAAAAGGCTGTTTTTGTGATATTGGGGACATGATTTTCAAAGGACAAGTTACTGTCTAATATTATGCCCAGGTCTTTCACTGTCGAGCTGGTAGTAACAGTACATCTTTCTAAACACAAGCTGAATTGTGAGAGCTGTTGTGTACTGGTTTTTGGGCCAATAAGTAATATCTGTCTTATCTGAATTTAGTAAAAGAAAGTTATCGGTCATCCAATCTTTTAT
>JAQQZT010000038.1:10781008-10791515 GCA_030068275.1 Clarias platycephalus | reverse complement strand
TTAATATAGGCTACAGAGTTTAATTTTTTTACAGTTTCGATTGTTGGTGTGCCTTGTGATTTTTTTTCAATTAAAAATGTACCTGCGCTCAAAAAAGGTTGGAAAACACTGCTGTAGATAATACTCAACTGAAAAGGAAAGCAGGTAGCATTAAATACTAGAAAGCTGTTAAGGTTACTCACTTGTCAAAATATTTAAATATATTTTTCAGATCTTCGCACATTGTGAGTGTCAGTGAAATGGTATGTGATGTGTATAAAATTACTCAGAATATCATTTGTTTAATCTTGAACCTTCCAAGATCAAAATCTCTCTCTCACTCTCTCTCCCTCTCTCTGACACAAACACACACACACAAAATGCAATGCACAGTAATAGAGTAGCAAAAAGTCAAATGGGATGACCTGTGCATGACTGCAGAGTATAATCTGCTTGTGATTATTTTAATAATTATAATTTTCCGCCCAAGGCCATAACATGACTGTATTAAATAGCAAGTCTACATTCTGCTATTTTCCTCATTTGGACCTTCGTCAAAAGTCACCAGATGATTGTTATGGGTTGCCTATGAAATGTTCATGACATACATGCTGGATGACAGGGTATTTATTACAAGGTTCAATTCTCATAAGTCCAGGACATACGGATATGCAGGAGAATAATGCTCGATGACTCATTTTTGAAGCGTAAATGATTCACTTTGAGTCAGTTTATTTTAAGAGAGGAAGAAAAACAACTCACGCTGTTAAAATCTTGGAATGTTCTTTTTTCCTTTTTTTTCTTCCCTTTTTTTTTGTTTTAGCTACAACGCAATTAGCCTAGGAACACTCAGACCTGAGATCAGTCATCCATGTTTCCATTAACTCTGCAGACCTTACAATAAACTCATGAAATGCTCTGGAGTCTGCTTTTTACAGATGATGAAAGTCTGATTTAGCGAGGAAGGGCGTGGCAATGATTTAAAGCAAATTAAGCTGCCATCTTCCTATCGATTGGAATTATTTCCCTTTTTAAGAAAATGGATACTATAATATGTATATGCGATTAAAAAAACATAATCATTCTCATCCTCAGTTTATTCCTATAGCGTCAATTGTATTCATCAATTACGCTAATATGAAACATCTGCAGGTCTGGTAGATGATTCCATCGTCATTTATAAGATACAGTGAGTCTGTCTGAGATCAATTTTCACCACTGAAGAAAATTCTAGGAGGACCACTTTTGCTCTGTAATCTGCAATTATGAGTCTTTAATCCTCAAATATGTGTTGTTCCCCATACTGGTGATATGCGGGGCAGCAGAACTCCAGTGATCTCTGCTGCGGTTAATACTCTTGTTTTTGTTCCCCACAGAAGGCTTCCATTATATTATAATCTATGGCACTATCATCTCCAGACAGTTGTGCTGACAATGGTAAAAAGCTCTTAACTGGTTTGGAGAATGTGTAAATGTCACCCCTTTAAAGTTGTGGCACTTATAGCTTCAGTGACACAGTACTCCTAAGGTAGCTCCTTAAAGGCACACTCCACACATGCACATACACGTGAAAATACTCTATACATGTTTTTATACAATACACTGGCTATTTTTTCTTAGTGTAATTTATAATGTTCAGGGTTATGTGATACTGTAAATGAATTAAGAAGTAAGGAAATAAAAGATAATGTATAAGTACGTATGCTGTTATATAATAAACATCAGTGAGGTAGTATGATGCAGTTATAATTGAAAAAAAAAGTATTGTGTCATTTTTGTAATAAAAAAAAAGGTAGGGTTGTGGAAAGTTAGTTCATATTATAACAACTGTTGTTTTTCATTCTCTTGAGGTTAATAAGACAAAAAAAGCACAGCTTCTTATGTTATTGACAGACTAGAAAGAATCTATGTCCTGAGGACCTTTTTGTAAAACAGTGTGTACGTATAGTACAGTACAGAAAACACTACAGTATATACTCTGTCTTGTTTGTTGGCACAATCATAATATCATATACTCTCAAGCATTAAAACATCAAAACGAATAGTTGCAAACATAATAATTTTACTTAATAAAAAAAAAAAAAGAAATTACACTTCCAGCTCATTAATGGACAATTTTTCAGATTTTATATTTTCCTATATTCCTATACAGTAGATCTTATAATATACAGTTATTATGGTGGGAAATTGCAGGAAGGGTAGGTGCAGTTATAAGCATGAGGAATGTCTGGAGTCTGGACCTCAACTAACAAGTTCAACAAAGAATTAGCAAAGTACCATTTTACCGGTTGTACTGCTTGTTACAATTCAGAAAAAAAATAAATTGAGACATGTTTCCTTCAGTATGATTGAGGTGGCTAACGTACATAAGTCAGAGAAGTGAATTATTACCTGGGCATGTTCGTACATTTTAAACTTAGTTCAGACCTCCCATGAAATGATTCAAAATTGCTTTTACTTATAGTGTAAACTACAAAAAAAATAATTAATTTGTGTGGGTGTGTGTGTACCGGCTTTTTAATTAGACAAACAAAAGCATACACTTGTCTCATGAGAATGTACATAATCAATAATAAACCAATGGGTTTGAAATTTGAAGGAATAAAGTCGTTAAAAACAAGTGTGTCTTGTCATTCGACTTGTGCTATATGAATTGTCATGAGCTTTGAGACCTTGTTGGCTCGAGTACAGGACAGTTTTTCGCATATAGCATTCGTCAAACGATATTACAGTTCCCATTCACAAGCTCCACTGAAAGCTTTAGTGTTGCATTGAAGTATATGGGGCACGAAAAGGATGAATGCACGTTTTTAAGCTAAGATCAATCAGCCAAGCTGCAGTTCGGTCCAAAGTTCCCATCCAATGCTTGCTTTTTCCTCTTTGAGGTACGGAGGATTTGGCAGAGGAGGTTTCTGGCAGGAGCATCCCAGTTTCTGGCTAAAATCCCAGTACTGGTGTTCTGCTCTCTGCCCTAGTCGCCGTTGGGTGGGCAGCAGTGCACAATGTGGCTAACATGATTTATTTCCCTTCTTTCCTACTGAGTCAGCAGGGCAGACCACAGTGTGACCTATATCAGCTATGAACCTAAATCAATGGTAAACTGTTGATGCAAATGTAAGCAGACCAAGAGTGAATAAGTCCACTCATCTTGACTCACAACACAAATAATTTGTGTTGGGAAACAGATTGCTGGCCTGAGTAGAACAGTAGAACAGTAGACTGCAGTGTATCTTGCGCTGTAGAAGGCGCATCTCATCTCTTCTAATGTGCTTATGCAACCAAAATATTACGTTTCCATAGCAAGCATTTTTCTACCATTTTGCCTTTTTATGTAATTCTTAATTGACTGTTTTGCCGCAAAGTAAAACATTAGAATTTGCACAACCACAGGACATAGGACGTTTAAAATGGATAAAAATAGTTCCCATCTGAACATTGCATGGCTGTTTTGAGCTAGAACCAAAATCAAGGTTTGGCCAGCTTTAGTAAGTCCAGCTCAGTGACTGTGTTCCACAATAAGACCCACTTCCATTCGGGAAAGTCAGTGACTCACCCAGTGAGGAGCATTTTCCAAACTATTCACTTGTGGCTTTCATTCCCAGTACAATGCCTGTATTATCCACCTATCACACCTGCCATGTTTGCTCTTGAAATCATTTGGCTCCTTAAACTCATTCACAACACATGTACTGTAATCACTTGGTACTTTGTACTTCCCTTCTTTATACATGAATGAAAAATCATGTCCTAACGCAGCATGATTGTGAACACGGTTCTGTAGCTCATAACTGTAATTGCTTTGCTTTTTGTAGTGAAATTTGAGCAAATATTCTTCTAGTGCTGATTACAGCTTTAGTTAATTATGCATACTCAAGTGTTTTTCTCTCCAATCTAACATTAAGGAAGCAATCTATGCATCAATCATCATTAGGAGCCAAAGCTAGAGGTTTTTTTTTTTTTTTTTAGATGTTAATTGTACTGAAAACACAAACAATCTAGGTCATGTGTTACTATAGTGGAACAGAAACAAATTAAGTTTCATTATTTAAATCATCATTTATCCTAAGGTTGCGTTATGGGGCAGAGGGTAGTGCTGCCTTAATTGGGTTACCAGTTGGGAGACGTTTTATATATGGAGTTTCCCTTGTCTTCACTGGTTACCTTCAGGTTCTCTAGTGTCCTGGCTTTTTGAAATTGCCCCTAGGAGTTAATTATTGTATAAAATATACTGTATGTGACCAGGGTGTTTATCATCCCATCCAGGGTATACAGTACTGTATGTCTCCCTTATGCCCAGTGTTTCTGTGATAGGTCCTGGATCTACAACAAAAAAAAAGGTTATAGAAGATATCAATCAGAATAAAGGCACTGACTTCAAATAATTTCAAATAATAGTATAAATGCAGTATTTCTAAAGTGTAATTCTACCATTTTCTTGCTTTTATTTCTCCCCAATTTGGTCACCTGCCACTTCCCACTCACCGATCAGCTCTCTGTTATTGCACAACAGCTACCAAATCTGCAGGGTAAAGGCTGACACGTTCCTGCATATTTGAACAACTATTAATGCATCACAGGGCGGCATAACACATTTGAAAAATAGCACTATGTACTCTCTTCCACATACATGAGCTCTCAGATGCCTACAGTTGGCTATGTTGCTGTGACCTGGAGCTCATGGTTCATTTTCCTCCCTTGGCTTAAGTTTTTACAGAATTTGCTATTTGGAATATTCTAATTGCTTTGCTGAATAATGCACATGACCTGTCAACTACCAAAACCACTTCACTCAGGTAGCTATGATGAATACCTTGTATTTCATTTTTTTCTCCAACTTCAACTCATTTTTTGTGATCAACTGTGGTTGAAATCTAAATATCAATTGAGAGAAATCATCCAATAGATTATAAGCTTATAATTTTCTAGGTAAATTCCATGATTTAGTATTCCATTCTATAATATTTCTATTGTACTTACAGTAGAAGTTTTCACTGAATCATTTAGCAGATTTTTTAATGTAAGCCCAGTAAAATTGCCACTTTTATGATTACACCTCTGTCTGATTTCCTTTATGGATGTCTCATTGTCTCATCATTTATACCGCTGTATCCTGTTTACAGGGTCATGGGGGACCTGGAGCCTATCGCAGGAAACACCTTCATCTCAGGGCACACACATACAGTACTCACACGCTCATTCTCACAACAGGGAATTTGGGAATGCCAATTAGCCTATTAGGCCAATTAGGCGGGAATATTTGCTAGGATATTTTTTTTCATCGTCCTCCTAATTCTTTTCTGAAAAGCATTAACAAGACACAGAAATATTTTAAAAACATTCTCTTTCTTTCTATTTGTTGTATCAACGGCAGAATGTTATACCATGAACGGTGCTGCTAAGCTTTTAAACTGTGCTGTTAAAATGAGTCTCTCTAACCATATGGTCTTGTTCATTAATCATTTTTATTTCATTATTGGACAGTTTACTCTTTACGCTTTAATCTAACAAATCAAACGGTACAGTAATCACAAGTCATATGCTATACTTATTTCTGCATTTACACATAAAGTCACAGGTAGCTAGCAAAGACAATTATCTGAATTTTGCACTTTGTTACTGCTCATTAAACTTTATTTCATAAACTATTTGCAAGTACATTAATTAATTATATTATATACCAATGACACATCCGTGGGCCGGAATAAACTATATTAACAGAGAACTGTTTTTGCTGTCTGAGAATAAATGTTGTTTTCAATCTAAAGATAAGACAGCAGATATTACTGCATTATATTATTCTGAGTTAGTCCGAAGCCTTTGTTCTGTGTCTGATGTTTTTGTGTTTTGACTCTTGCCCTTGCTTTAATAACTTTAATTTAGATTGTTTTGACTAGTGGATTTACAGTATCAGTGTTTTGACCTGTGCTTGTTTATGGATATGTGATACTAACACCAAAAAAGTACAGTATGTGAACACCTGACCATTATATCCACATATGCCTGTTCAGCAGTGTATTTCAGATTTAATTCCCCCTTTGCTGTTATTATAACCACTCCTCTGGGAAGACTTTCCACCAGAAACAGCATAATTGTGGGGATTTGTGATCATTCAGCCACAAGTGCATTAGTGAGGTCAGGCAGTGATGTTGGCCAAGGAGGCCTGGGGTGGAGTGAGCGTTCCAGTTCATCCCAGAAGTGTACAGTGGGGCTGAGGTAGGGGCGCTGTGCAGATCGTTTGAGTTCTTCTACACCCTGTCTTCATGAAGCCCACCTTGTGCTCACTGGCAGTGCCAATGTTAGAAGGTTTACACCCACAGTAGCATAATGAAAGTGTCTCCTCTGACACTGTTATACACAATTATCAAGTTAGTCTTCTTCTGCATTTTTTTTCAGACAGAATGTTCCATGAAACTTATCTCATGAATCTTAATCACACAGTCCTCCCATAAATCTTATAAATGTACAAGTCGATGAATGACACTATGAGAAACAGCTGCTTTTGTCTTTTTATCTGTTAGCACAGCAGCTCTATCCTTTGAAAATCCAAGGTGACACTTTTAATGTCTTACTTCTTTTAACTTCTTACCTTAGAACAGCTTTATCTTCTTACCTCATCTTGGATTTTCAAAGGATAGAGCTATCTGCTGCTCTGCTAACATAAAAAGACAAAAAAGGAAAGAAAGCTAATGTTTGAGTTAGCACCCTTGAAGAGGGTAAATTTCATAGGTAATAAACCTTTTGAAACAGTTACATTGGTTCATTAAACCTTCAATTTTCAAACAAACAGGAAAAGCATCTGGCAGTTCCAAATTATATTAAATTTGTCAACAAAAAATGGTACCAAGTCTTTCTGACAAGAGCAAAGCATACAAGATTTATCAAAAGGTTTCGAGACTATTTTGTAACACACCAACAGATGGCAGTCACAGGGAGCACCGACCTTCATAAGTCAGTGTGCCAAAAGACATCATCCTGTGTACATCGGGAACTGTGCAACTGGTGCTATTCTGACCCTGTGCGTTACCATGAAATGTAAAAGCATGAATGTGAAATTCTACGTGAACCAGTGCAAATCTGCCACAGAGACGTTTTACAAGTTTCAAGAGGGGAAGAACACCACTGGAAGACGACAAGAGACCAGAAAGACCAACATTGAGCTCAACCATCGAAAATGTCAAAACCATGATCGTCTGAGACCAATCTACAACATTGTTCCCATTGTTGGTGTGTCATACGGAACAGTCTAGGCAATCCTCACATCTGATTTGAACTTACGCCGTGCTGCTGCCAAGTTCATCCCCAGGCTGCTGACCCAGGAGCAGAAGGAACATCGCATCGAAGTCTGCCAAGAACTCCATCAGCATGCTGTGTATGACACATCCTTCATGTCGAAGATCATTACCAGTGACGAAAATTGGGTTTACGGGTACGACCCAGAGACGAAGCAACAATCTTTCTAGTGGGAGAGCTCAAAAAGGCGAGGCAGGTCCGCAGCTTGACCAAGTGCATGCTCATTGTCTTTTTTGACATTCGCAGCATCTTTATAACCCTGTATGACTGGACAGAATAAAACTGTTCCAGCTGTAAATTTGTTTCTCTCATATTTTTATGAAATGCATGGGTTGATTAGGTGGAGTACTTTCCCCATAAATGTTTTATACTCACAAAGTCCTAACTCCTACAGTGGAATATATTATTTATATAAGAACCTACTGTATAAGTGACCTATAAGAATCATTGTGGCACACCTTGTTCATGTGTTCAAAATAACTCAGATATTTTATGAAATTATGATAAAAATTTTCTTGGACCTCTATGTGTTTGGGTATTTGTATTGTGGCAGCCGTCCATTTGGAATTCGACCAGATGAAGGTGTTAAGCTTCCTCCAGCAGGATTAGCAAAGCACATTTACACCTGTCACTAAGAAATCTTATTTAGCAATACAGCTGAAAAGCTGTAATGCGCTTGATTTGTGAGAAGTCATTTTTATTTGAACCATCCAAGGACACATTTATTCATTTGTGTTCATTCAAGTGTTCATTCATCTTAATGCTTGGACCCGATCTCACACACACCCACGTTAGACAGTCCACCTTTGGGTATCTTTTTGGCAGGTGTGGGGGAATAAATGGAGGTAACCCCACACAGGCATTAACTCAAGATCAAGATTAAACCATGAATCATGTAGTGGTGAGGCAGAGACATTACCTAATCCTCCACCATGAACCGTACAGCCCATAAAATGATGCATCATAGAATTTTATTAAGGAAACATGCATGGCTTTTCTTTTTCAACATTTTCCTTTCCTTTCTAGTTTCTTTCTGGGAATCTAAATTTGAAGTTATGTGACTTTCTCAAATTTACAGCTGAACTGTTAATATAGCTTAATAAATAATGAATAACCTCGGAACAAGTGCGATCCAAAGCCAGAGATAACTATCCTGAATATATGAGAACAAGGTTATAAGTGAAATGGAATATTCAGAAATCTTTGATCTGTATACAGTATGTACACATGGTGCATATAAAGGTTCTGTAACTCTTCATTCTTATCTCCTGTTGTCCATGCTACCTTTCTTCTTTAGAGTGGTCTAAGATATTTCTCAAGAAATGTTCAAGCTGTAATGGATTGTAGTAACTCCCTGTCCTCACAGCACATGTTCATGTGTTCATTAATTCTATGAACATGCAATCATTTGTGTAAGTCCAGGAATTTCTCTCTCTCTCTCTCTCTCTCTCTCTCTCTCTCTTTCTCCTACCCCCTGTTTTAATTCTATGTAAAATTCTATATAAAAATCATCTGATCATGACGGGTCTCAGTAGTACAAATACAGCCTCAGACGAACAACAACAAATTACAGTGGAACCTCTGATTATGAGTAACGCGGTTTACGAGTGTTCTGCAAGATGAGTAAAGATTTTTAATAGATTTTCGAGCATTGTCTTGGTTTACGAGCACCAAGGTATCATGTATCACGCATTCTCTTCTTGTTTTGATGCCGAGCGTCACGTGATCACAACTGAGCCAACGGTTTTTCTCTCTCTTGCGCTGCGGAATTGTGGATAATCGTCTCCCCTGCTGGGTCTTAGTGCTCCTCTCTTTCTGGTATAATAAACATCCGTGCACGCGTGTACTGTTTACTATAACACTGTGACCGTGTGTGTGTGTGTGTGTGTGAAACATATTTTATTTTGTGTTTGTAAGCGTGTTTGTACAGCGCGCGTGTGTGCTTACTAATGGAATCACTGCTGTAAAGTAACAAAAAATAAATAAAAATTAACCGGCACTTTACAAGAATCGTAAGAATAGTACAAGAATAGTAAGCACACACGCAACAGTCTCTCCGCTAATGTGTGTGTGTGCAAGCACATTACACACACACACTCGCCTTTACAGCCCCCCTTCCACCCCCTCCTCCTCTCGGCTTCACACACAGATACAGACTGACACTCTCTGCACACACACACACACACACACACACACAGCGCCTGTGCGTACAAACGGAAACACTTATCTGTCAGGATTTATTTTTACTTTTTTTAAAGGTAAAGTGCAGGTTAGTGTGTTTTATTTTTACTTTATATTTTGTTTTAATTATTTTTATGTATTTATTTTTTTGGGTCTGTGGAACGAATAATTTCCATTATTTCTTATGGAAAATTTTAATTTGGTTTTTGAGTGTTGTGGAATACAAGCCCGCTTCCTGAACGAATGATGCTCGTACTCCAAGGTTCCACTGTACTTTTTAACAAATTACCATGCCGTTATTTAATTAGCAAAAATTAAGCCAAAAAGAAAAAAATACCCCCATGATTCAATAGTTTGTAGATCCACCATTAGAAGCAATAATTGCCCCACTGGTGCATTCTTCTTTACAATATTCAGTTGATTGAGGTTTTTTGGCCATTTCACAGCTTTCTTAAGGTCCCGCCACAGCATTGAATTTGATTTGACTTTGCTTTTACTAAGCCTTTCCAAAAGCTTGCTTTTTTTTCAGCCATTATGTACAATTACTTTACAGTATACTGTATGTACACACTTATATTACCAGTCAAAAGTTTGGACACAGCTTTGGACACATTTTTGTTTGCTGGCACAAGTCATAGCTTTGGACTGTATCCTCGAAGCTCCCAACCCTGCTGTTTGTGGACCCCTGCCCTGCACGTTTTAGTGTTTTCTCAGTCTGAGCTGAGCAAGGGAACATTAAAATGTGCAGGCCATGGAGTCCTCCAGGACCAGGGTTGAGAGCCACTGCTTCACACTGATGTAAGTGGCCAGACTCTGACAACCGCAGAAATTCTCAAAACTCACCCTTAAATGTGTCACTAATAGAGAGGAGTCAATGCTGCCAAGGACCAAAAGTAATGGAGCAGTGGGAATGTAAAAATTGAGAAGAACTATAATGTGGATACATGATAATGATTTTATCATTGTACTACACATTCATAAATCCATTACTACCATGTTCTAAAACTTTGTAGGTTTCAGGGCTTTTATGGTTTTTGAGACCAGGAAGTCACACATA
>JAQQZT010000038.1:10752466-10773293 GCA_030068275.1 Clarias platycephalus | reverse complement strand
GAGCAACTGTATAACCAAGAGCAATTTCCCTCTGGGATTAATAAAGTTCTTTGAATCTTGAATCTTGAATCTTGAATCTTGTAGGAATGTATTAGACAAATAATTTTTTTTATTATTATTGTTGGTATTGTTTGACAGTAGTGTGTGTGTGTGTGTGTTTTTTTTCCGTATTTCATTCTATAGGACATCTGAAACAACAGAAAGTTTTTGGGGTTTTTTTTGCATTGTAAAGTATCCTGTATAATATTTCATAGATTTTTATATTAGACAATCAGGAATTTTCATGGACTTGCATATAAATCAGGGATGTAATATATTAACCACATTGAGACGATCTACCACAATTTTTTCCACTGTTTTCTGCTCTCTATTCCCCCAGCTGTACTGTGCACACTCCTGAAACATGTTTCATAGTCTATTTTACTTTCACGTGGGGTCAACACTTGTACAAAAAATGCCCAGAGGAAAGCACAATAACTTCTTATGAAATAACAGGTCAAGTTGGGACCAATTTATCTATCCAGATGGTGTTATGGACCGTTCCATCAACTCTGTACCTTGGAGACATTCCAAGACAATAATGTTTATCAGAAATGTAACAGGTGCACTGTTATTTGTTCTCCTCTGGATAGATACAGGTGTTTGAGGATTTTTTCTTAACCTAGAGAGCATGCTCTCTCTTTTTTAAGTTACAAAATTTTACTGTCAAAGGTTAAAAATATTAGTTTTATGTATTAGTTTCTAGGCCAAAATCAATCTTTTCATGACAGATATTCTGTAGTTAACTAGAGACATCTAGTGCAACATTAAAGCAAATGCAAATACTCACTCACTTACTCATCTTCTATACCGCTTTATCCTGTACAAATGCAAATACTTTGTGGGTAAATTTACTTTCCAGAAACAAGTCACTTCATGTTCTATTTACTATCTAAACAATTATACCGACAAATGAACATATGTGCATCATATTCAATCTAGTTCAAAACTACTGCACCCCATCATAAGAATAAAGATACAGTATAACATACAATATGCCTGATTGATCAAGATGAATATGAACAGATTAAGTGGTATATGGGGAATTTATTAAAATCTTGAAATATAAACCTCATCTAATAATATATTGTAATTTACATTACTACTACACTAGGCTGCACTTATATTTAGTTTATATATATATATATATATATAATTATTTATTTAGTTATTTTTAGTTATTTCCTATTACGTGACAAGTGACAAGCAAAGATAAATCCATAAAATAAGGGTACCTTAACAGCAAAACACAACCAAAACCACTTTACATCATCACAGGGCAGGGCTAAAGTTGCCTGAGCATTTGCCCCTTTCCCCTCTTTTACTGAGGTGAGAATGAACAAGGTAAATTAGCGTTTTTATCAATGGTCATTGTCTTAAAGCAGCTTCACAAAATTAAGAGAAATTTTATGCAAGTGTGTATGAGTGAGAAAAAATGTGTTTAGATAATAATGAGATTGTCTCTGATGAGCAAGCCTATAGGCTGTCGGCGACGGTGGCAAGGAAAAACTCCCTGAGATGGCAAAAGGAAGAAACCTTGAGAGGAACCAGACTCAACAGGGAGCCCATCCTCATTTGAGTGATAATGGATAGCAGGAATTATATAACGACATCATGTGTGTTAGGCTGCTGGAAGTTCAATATAACAGAAGTTGTCTAAGTTAACATGGAGTCCAGTGCAGCACAGGGATGATTCAGCAGGTGCAGAGGGCAGAGGGGGGTCTGAATCACTGGGAGCTCAGGAGCAGCATTTGTAGATCCAATCCATCATGAAGCAGAATCCGGCTGGAGCTATACAGTAGCTTTATGGGATCACAGAGATTTAAGCAATCTAACGATGCAAAGTGCTGTTGTCACCTAATGAAATGAAACTCAAACTGGTAGAGTACGAGGCAGATGATGCTGTAAGCTACACTTTTTATAATGTTTTTAAGTGTTGAATATGATCTTCAACACTTTTTTCATTTTTTCATTTTTTGCTGCCAGTATTCCTCAATACAGAATCAAGTAAAAACAGAACAAAAGCATGAGTTTGCTATGATTTTCATTAAAACTCAACCCACATATTATTGATACTAGATTGTATACTTAACCCTTTGTACACTGGAGTTACTAAAGTAACCAAAACCGTATTATCCCGTTATTCATAGCATTACTACTAATGCAACTTCAGGCTGATTTATCCATTTTGACAAAACTGTTGAGTATAGCATTCACAGTAGTAAAACCACACAAACCTCATACTGCTATAACTAAAACAATTGAATAATATTTTTTGTATTTGTGCTTTCCACTCAATCAGTACATGCACACAATTCTCTGTTGGTTTGTAATACTAGCTCACTATCTCATTTTGCTGCCAAACTGTTCAAATGAAGATGGAAAAAAATCCACCAACTAAAAGTAAGAAAGACTGCAACGGCTCAGTGTATCTGTCTTTCTGTTATGTCATTCTGCAACATTTTATTAAAGTCAGCACTCATTGGACATTAAGCAACCAATCTGGTGTATCTCAAGCTCCGGTGTGCTACAGTAAATCCTAGTTTGTGGTGTGCCAGCATTGGGCTTCCTACGACAGATATACTCATGATTTTCCAACACAGCAGAGAGATGTCTGGCTGAACGTGGCTGAGAGTCTTAAATAATAAAATAGAATTTTCTTCATATATTTTCATGTATGTTTTCACGACACATCATTTTCTTTTCACCACACTTAACTCACATTCTAATGCAGATTTTTGTTTTTTCAGCTGCTGGTATGCTCAGACTAATCCTATGTTTTAATATGTATCTGTGTTCCTTATACAGTAGTTGTTATTTCAGATTACTGAGATTCGTCTTATATATAGAGAGTTTTAGGGTGTTTTTCAAACCATTTACAGGTGATTGGCATTTATCTATGTCAATACTCACTAAGCAAGTGAATATAAAGAAAATCCATACTACTAAAACTCCAGCTAAAAATTTTTGTTTGCTTAGGCTTACATAAACATTTATATATACAGTACCTTTACTATCCATTCAATATGAGTAGCACAAGCAGCTACTGATGTTTTGCTCAAAGCATCTCCACAGTATAATTCATATTTGGTGTCAATAATGTTCTGTAATGTATAACACAGGTCTTGGAGACTCCTCCAGTAAGAACATCTAAACATTTAAAGCTGAACTTTTAAAGCCACTCAGTACCCTTGGGTTTGCTCATGTGCATTAAACACTTTAAAACAACAGTTTTAATGTTGATTTACTGTAGATGTGTGTTTGGGGTAATTATTAACTTTAAGTATAATGTTGATTGACAGGAAGAAAGAGCGAATGCCATCCATTCCACCTCGAAAGCAGAACCAGGTCTGTAGCATTGTCAGGATTAGAAGTTTAATTCGAACCAACATCGAGATATTCAGTAAAATTTACATGTGTCCGAATCTTTGCAGTTGCTACAGGACATCTGGAATACAGCATGGCTTACCCTATAAAAGTTCCTTATTCTTTAAAATTCAGGAAAGCAAAGACATTATTCTTGCACTCATCAACCAGAGATTTTCATGTAATGTTTATAAATCAAGAATGCAATCAATAAAACACAGTAGGAAGACCTACCACAGTTTTTCCATTACTTTATTGTCTCTTGCATTTGTCTCCATGATTAAATCATCTGAACACACTTTCAAAACATGTTTCATGTTTCAATTTTCTCTCTACTTGAAGTGAGAAGGAATGTCGACAGTAAAACAAAATACCTTTTTTCCCCCCAATATAACAGACTTATTGATTAGTTTTCCATAATGTGTAACAGGCCTGTGGATCAATTATGCACCTTAGAGACGCATTCCATAAACACTGCTTGGCCAAAAAAACTCAAATACTCTAATATTTATTTCGACTGCCCTAAACTTTGTTTGAGGCATGCAATGTGGTGGCCAATTCATGTGTGAAAATGATTCCTCATGCTCCCAGAACCACTATTTCAAGGCTTGAGTTCTGGAATATGGCCATGCCATCAGGGAAGAAAAAAAAAAATCCACTGATGAGATAACCTGGTCACATCGCAGAGTCTAGACCTGACCAACTGAAGTAACCCCAGATCATACTGTACCACTGCCAGCAGAGGCTTGTACGTACAGTGGGCACTATGCATGATGGGTACATCACTTTTTTGCGCTTCCCTTCTTACACCCTGATGCGCCATAATGGTACTGCACTGGTCTCATCAGATCACATGACCTTTTTCCATTGCTCCAAAGCCCAAGCTTCATGAAGGAAGGTTTTTATTTGATGATCCGCTATAACAAGTGATTTTTATGGCCATACAGATCGTGTGAGTTCTCCTTGTATTCTGTGTGGAAAAGCTTTTTCTAACTTTCACTATTAAATATTGCGGAAATTTCTGCTGTCATTTTTTTTTTACTTAACCAACTATTTAAGTGATCTCTGATCACAGTTATTTATGTTTTGTTTTTTTCTGACCACATTTCTTCCAAGAAGTTGACAATTCAGCACTATCCTTCCAAGAAGTTTTGTAACCCAATTCCAGTTAACAATCTCATAAGTTGTTTTCCTTGCTTGATGCAGCCCTATAATTTTAGCTTTCTGAAATATGTTTTTTGGTGTGATGCTAAAATAGTAATAATAAGTTGTGTTAGATTCAGAATTTCAGTTCAAAACCAAAGAATTTAGATTTAAACAACAGAAAATGTGAGGAAATAAAAGTAAGATAGAGTATAAATAGAATACTGACGGTCGACACATGCTCTGCAGAGAAACACAGTTTTGCATGGTGAACGGGTTTCGTCTTTAAAAAAACAAACAGGAAGATTAAACATTAAACTTCAAGCAACAAAAATCTGTATGGTCAGCACTGCATTGGTTAGTGACAATCTAGAATTAGATTTAAAATTTCTGTTCAAAACCAAAGAATTTAGATTTAAACAAAGAAAATTAAACATACTGTAACAAAACATAGTAATGCAAAAAATATATAAAACATATTCTAGGTTTTGAGGGGTATGTGTTGTGATGATCAGTGCCATCTTTGCCAGTTTTGGAACTGCCAGTTAGCCTAATCTGCATGTCTTTGGATTTTGGGAGGAACCAGGAGTACCCAGGGGAAACCCACCTACTGTAGCATGGGGAGAACATGCAAACTCCATGCACACAGACCCAGAGGCAGGAACTGACCATCAACCATGGAGGTGGAAAGCGACAGGTCTAACCACTGAGCCACTGCTGCCCTACTCAAAACAACTAAAACTAATATATATTTGTACTGATAAAGAACCATATAAACTGGCAATATACAGTAGGTACTGTAGATGTTTGGTCAACGTATGCAATAAACACACAAGCTCAGGCGTTTTGCTTTAAAATCAAAAGTCAGAATTAAATGTTATTTTGTCTTTATCAAATAAACCCGTTTTGTGTTTTTTTGTTTTTTAAGCTGATGAATAATTAAATGTGGTATTTAATGCTGTACATTCAGTAGAGCAATAATGAACTGTTGAATTGTTCAATAATTAAAAAAAAAAAAAAAAAACATTATAAATAGCGTTCTAAATAAATATTATTTATAATGCTGGCTTCTTATTGAATTTTTATCCAAGTCTGCCCTCTTGTGGAACTACATGGTTGAATCGGATTAGTGTTTCCCATCCAAGTCCAAACAAATGCTTGAACAGTTCATGTTCATGAGTCTTAGATTCTGAACCAGTAATAATTACTTATACATCAGCCTTAGAAACTGTAATTGTACCAAAGTGTGAACTGCCTGTAGTTCCATGGAATAGTCATGTGCTGATATTAAATTAAGGTCACAATAAACAATTACCCCTTTGTCACAGCGTGGCGTGTGCCTAAAATGAGATTTAGGCGCATGCCATATTGCCCTTTCCTCCGCCTTGAGGACAGCCGCGAGCACTGCTGGAGGCCCACGTGAGCCCACTCTGCCCACTCTGTCACATGCCTGTGCCCACATGCCAGCAGGGCATTGCCCACAGACCTGCACGTGCATCCTTTTCTCCCTTTTTCTTACTTTTAACATTATCTTTAATACAATTACCCCTTTTCCGTAAAATTATTTTTTTAGGGAATTATTGATGATTATGATTATTGATTATTGATCAATGATTATAAATGTTTGTTTGTTTGTTTTTCAACATAAAAGCTTTAAAGACAAAAGCTGTGTAGCTTAGGTTCTATACTTGAGTGTTCAAAACTTTTGCCACCTGACTGTCCTGTTCATGCTTATACAGTATATAACACATATAGTATGTTCCAAAGATTGCAACAATTTGGAAAAACTGCTAATTTTAAAAGACACAGTCTAGCACAGCTAGGATCAACAAACATACTACTGTATGATCAAATTCACTGAGATTTTTCCACATTCTGATGTTTGATGTTAACATTAAATGAATCTTTTGATCTGTATCTGCATGATTTTATGCACTGTACTTCTGCCATGTGATTGGCTGATTGAATAATTAAACAAATGAGAAAAGTATCAAAGCAAACTTGTGATGGAATTACATGTGAATAAAGGCATAAAACCGATTGACATTTACGGAAGACTTCAAACATAGTATGTTGATGAGGCTCTTAGCCATAATAAAACATTTGAATGGTGCAAATGTTTTAAAGAAAACTGGACATCTGTGAAAAGTCCTGGCTGAAGTTAATCAGATCCCACTGCTGTCATTGTTGTGTACATTTCATTGAGTGGAACACCTGATCTTTAATAATCCACAGATAACTTGACACTAACTTGCAGAAGAGTTGTCTGTGTGAAACACAAATCTTGCCATGTCCAATGTACTGTCCTCACCTTACGCCAAGCCATTTCCACATGTTTGGGCCATTAAGGAGTTCCTGGGAGGTCGGCGTTTCAGTCATGAATCAGGCAATCTGATCATGGCTCCAGGGAACTGAAAAAACTTGATGGTGTCCAAGCACTAGTGCAATAGTGTAGTAGGGGATTGTATAGAGAAATAAAGCAATTTTTTTCTCACAACTGTGTTCTGCACAATCAAAAGCCCTGGTTTGACTTAAAAACCCTGGTCATAAAATAAGGATGCAAGTTGCATGATCTTGCAAGGATGCATGATCCTCTATACAGGATCATGCGGATCTAATGATCCGATGTTGCAACCCTTAGGATGAAAGGGGCAAAGTCCAGGGGAAAAAATTATGTCATACACGGCATGACAGTTCTTTGGCCAACATTTTGTAACGTGCAGTGTGTTGTACTCTGCCCTTATCCAGGGCACTGATTAATCTAATCAGTATATATCTAATGTAGCCAATGCAAATTCAGTTATAGTATAGTTATAGTAGTAATTAGTTTGAAACATGGTCTGAGATTTCCCGGTTTGGAGGATTTAATTGCCTGCTCCCATTCCTTCACTATAATATCAATCCTCAATGTATGCACTGGATATGGCTCCATGACTGTAAGTGACTAATCAACATGAACTAGTCTATTAAATGTAGCTAACTTTCTAAAATACAACTATTATGTCTGTACACTCTCACTGTTGTTTTATGCAATCTGTGTTTCCCCTTGTGCCACCTGGGTAGCTCATGACCTCTGGGGTGTGCTGTGGTGTTTGGCACCATGACGTGGGCACCGGATCATTTGGGGGCTGTGGGTTGCGGGCTGGGACCTCAAATCCATAGTTCCCATAGGTGCCCCATCGGATTGGAATATGGAGAGTGTACTGTAGAGTCCAGGCTAGTGGCCTTTGGCTCTTTGCATGCTGGGCCCCATGCATGGCAGGTTGTTATGCGCCGTGGTTTCTAGTGCCTTTCTGTCATGGCCAACATTAACTTCTTTCTGCAAGTTATGTTACATTGGCTTTTCCTTGGGATCAGACAAGCAGGTATAAATGAGTCTTGGACGCCTTTGATCCTGTCACCAGTTTACTGGTATAGTATGAATAATCAATTTTAATATGTTAACGCTATGTGGTGTTAATGGCTGGTCGAAAGCTGCTCACAAAGGAGATAATTTTTTATAAATGACCTTAATAACATTAGGGAATGACCAGACTGCCGTTTGAAGAACTAGCATCATTACAAGGCACACGCCTTAGAAGTCTTGCATTGGTGCAGAGGTGCATTGACTGATATTTGCTCTGGTTCAAGACATGGGTGTTCTTAGAGGAGAAGTATTTGAGCGCACAGTGTTGACATTTGTATATAATCTCTACAAAGCAATAAAACATCCGATAGAGGAACCATCATTCCTTACACATCAGCTTCGCAGAAAAAGAGTATTACCATTATTGCAAATAAATATTTCAGATTTTTGTATTTGAAAATAAATCTATTTGCATGATCCTAAATCCATATTTTATAGGTAAAGTCAGACTTTGGTGTTCATATCAGTACAATATCATGTTATTTATCATATCATACCATATCATATCACATAATATCATATCATATATCATATCATGTCATATATCAAATACAGTAACTATAAAAAATGTACGATGGTTTAAAAAAAATAGTTTAGTATAAAAGACATATAGACAAGTCCCAGCTGTCCCAGCTCAGTAGTAAGCTCATAGCAGTTAAGATGTTTTTGCGTGACTTCAGCTTTCACAGCTTGGCCACACAAGAGGATTTTGGGAAAAGTGAAGGCCTAAAAATGGTCATCCTCATGAATGATCACAATGCAGCCACTGCTATGATATGTGAGTCATCTTTGCAATTCTCCTTCTTTTTAAATGAAACAGAGTTGCTGGATGTGTCATTCTGTGGTCTGGTTTTATGTGAAGGGCAAAAAGGTATATATCTAACCCAGGAGTATGAAGCAAGACGAGAACTGATGCCACAGGGAAAACCATAGACCTCCTCACTTTCCACAAGGTCCTGGGACTCATCTTCATGGATCATGTTCCACACAGCCATGCCCCGTTCAGCTTTTGTTCCTATAAGAGAGGGGGGGGGGGAACAAACATGCTAACACTTTGTCAAAGATCAGGACATCTTACCTTTTATTAATTCAGCACTTTTATTCCTGGAATTTAAACTTATTAAGTGAGTTCAGTCAAGATTAGAAAACTGCTACATACATGTATGCATTTCCAAACTCACCAGGAACGGTGTTATCAAGAATGAATCCAAAAAATCCTCCAACAAACATGCCAGTGGTTAGAAAAACCTGTAGCACTTGATCCAACTCCACAATTCCTGAAATAATGTGCATTAACATATGTGGACAATATTCAAGGACAGTTATTACCTCCGTCTTTACCTGCTTTTATCATATCTAAATATGAGATGGTATAAGGGCTCCTTTTATTTTATTTAGTTTTTATTATGTATTCGCAATACTGATCAACACACCTGTGTTCAGGACATTGGGATTTTTTATTATCCAGTTTGGAATGACGAGCCCCGTAAACATTGAGAAGCCAAAGATAAAGATGTTGCGTGAAGAGTTCATGTCTGCATACTACAACGAGACGAACAGCATTGTTACTGTAGGTTTTTTTTTGTGTGTCATTTTCTCAAGTACTGTAACTGCTGAAGTTAAACATTTTGTCACCTGTAGATTTGAAACACCAACTGCAGCTATGACTCCAAACATGACTAAAAACATCCCTCCAATGACGGGTGTCGGGATTGTACTAAAAATGGCTCCGACTTTCCCCAACAATCCCATTATGATCAAGATCACACCGCTGGCAACAATCACCATGCGGCTGCCAACCTGCAAAAATAAATCGAATAATAACTACAATCAAATTTTGCTCAGTTGTTCTCTTCTTCTAAATACCACAAACACTGTGGTGCATTTAACATGATGGAGTTGGAACTGCCTCTCACCTTTGTGATGCCCAGTGCACCTACATTCTCACTATAAGAAGTGGTCCCATTGCCCGTCCCCCAGGCCCCGGCCAGCAGGCAGCCCAGGCCTTCAATTCCAATCCCCCTGTTGATTGCATGTCTAGGTGGAGGTGGAGCACCACTTAACCTGGCACAAGCATGATAGTCACCTACTGACTCGATCATGGAGGATATGATTCCTGCCAGGATTCCTAACACCCCTGGTAGACTCACAGTTGGTATGCCCCACTGGCCTAAAAGTTAAAAGGCACTGAATTAAAAAAAAAAACAAAAAAAACATCATAGACATCAACTTACATAAGAATGTAGCATGTTGTGATTAAATAAAATTTCACTATGTTTCTCCATTTACTTATTATTGATACAGGAACATGCATTATATACTGTACAGTAAATGTCATATGTTTAAAGGCCCTGTTTAACTCATTTTCATTTAACTGGCTTCCTCCTAGGCGGCACAATGGTGTAGTGGTTAGCACTTTCGCCTTCCACTTCCAGGGTCCGGGTTCGATTCCCGCCCAGGCTCGATTCCCGTCTCTGTGTGCATGGAGTTTGCATGTTCTGCCTACATTCCAAAGATATGTAGGTTAGGTTACATATCCCAAATTGCTCGTAGTGTGTGAATGGGTGTGTGAGTGTGTGTGCCCTGCGATGGATTGGCACCCTGTCCAGGGTATATCCCGCCTCGTGCCCTACAGTAAGTCCCCTGGGATAGGCTCCAGGTCCCCGCGACCCTAAATACAGGATAAAGCGGTATAGAAGATGAGTGAGAGTGAGAGAGTGAGTTGCTTCCTCCTGTTAACAATTCTAGCTTCTGAGATGAATTTACCATTAACTGGTATATCCCTTCCACCTCAACAACATGGCCAAGTTTGTCTCTGTATCAACGGATTCAAATTCATTCAGTAGTAAATACTTGGTTGAGTGGCAACCCAAAATGATTTTTTTGGTCAACCTTGTAAAAGTCAACATCATTCCGCCATAAGTACAAGTTTAAGTAAAATTTTTTAACATACTGTTTGGTTACCTGGATATGGAAACCTGAACCAAGGTGCATTCCCCATTACATCTCCTTTAACATCTGTTCGAGCAAGATACCCATACACCTCTGGATCAGATGGAAGGACGTTGTAGATAGTCAGAAGATAACAGATGAGCCATGAAACAGTGATTCCCAAGAGAACCTGTGGAACAAGTCAGATGAGGCAGTGTTTTATGTTCAAGCTTAAACACACCATGATGTTCTGGCTGAAAGCATTTATAGGCTTACAGGAAGCATCTGAAAGATGTTTATCCTGGAGATGTGGAACTTTTTGGCCTTGTTGTACGTAGGGAGAGGAATGGCGATGTGGCGGAGATACTGGGAAAACAGCACAATTAGAAATGTTGTCCTGTGGAAGAAAGGTGAATTTTGTGTTATTTTAGTAGCACTGAGTACAAGACACAATGGCATTTTCCAAAATACAGCAACATTTCATAAAACACAAAAACATTTCACAAAATACAACCAAGTTGAAACATTATGAAAAAGGTAAGGACCCTATGTGGTTCTGTTTTTGGAAATGTTTTTGTCTTTTTTTGGAAATGGTTTTGTGTTTGGTGAAATATCATTGTGATTCGAGAAATGCTGTTGGGTTTTGTACTTTAAAAGTTTTTTAACATCTGATTATCACACCCAGAAAGAATATTAGAGGTCATTCTAACAGCTACAGTAATTGTTCAAAAGTGCATATTGGTGTAATAGGTTATGTGTAAAAAAAAAAAATACATACAGTACAAACATTAATATCCCATTATACTATATGCTTAAAAAGAATACTGCTACAGTATATAGAAAAATTACACTTGTGTTATTCTCAGTGAAGGTAAACTTATTGCGCTTGTTTGTACCCACATGGCTGAGATTCCCCAGTGGCTTCCTGCTTCCGTGCCAGCAGAGTCAAACAAAGAAAAGCCAATAAGTGAAATGGTAGGCGCAATTGTCAGAGGACCAATAAAGCGCATGAGCAGACCGATAAGACCAGAGAACCCCACCAGCACCTGGAACAGGGAGCCCACCATGATGGAGCCCTGAATCTGTCAAGACAAGGAAATAATTCATTATCTTCATTCCTTTTTACCATAAACGGTAGTCTTGCTCATCCAGCTGTAACACTCACCACCCGTATGCGACTTTGCCAGACCTGGATGAACTCAGGGGACGATGTGTTGACCAGGGTGGCATTCTGTGTCCAGGCAGGACATTCCCACTCTGACATGGACAGCAAGGATGTTGTGGGTGCAAGAAGACTGAAAGTCCCACCTTGAAGAATAGGCAATCTATCATTGAGACAGAAGAGCACAACAACAAATCACATCTTTCACATGTGCATTATTAATACTCGTAAGACCTTTAGGGAGAGATATTCTCAAAAAGCCGGCCTTCTTAGAGCAGTTCCAGAAACAAAGGAGCAACTATTTCGTCAATCTGTTCATGACTGTGGCATCACGTGGAAAGATTTTGTTCAGCGCTCAGATCAGATCAGTTCCAACATGAACCAGCCTGTGGAATGCGGATTTAAAGTGTGTTGAACCTAGACATACAATTCTAAATTCCTGTGTAATCCCATTAAACCTTTCAGTTTTTGAGCTGATCAATGTTTCACTACATGCATAATTTGACTAGACCTAATGTTAAACCAACTTCAATAGACAGAGGATATAATCATTTCCTGATTAAAGAAGGTATTGAGAAGACAAAGATAAACATGTTATGGTCTGTGATATGATGTGATTGCTGGGATTTCTTGATTGTAAAATAGTTTTATCTTTATTGCCTGCTTATAAACGATTCATAAACTCCCATAATAGAATTTGTCATACCCCAGGTTAAATTCGAAAACTCTAAGTACTGTAGATCAAATCGCCCAAAGCAATGTCTGATTTTCTAAACAAAAAAATTATTTAGTTAAAAATATATATTCTCACATTAATACATAAACTTGTCATAAAAATCCATTTCTGGAATTATATTCTTTGCATAGCCTAGCTTTTTAAGAAAATTGGGGTCAGAGCACAGGGTGAGCCATGGTACAGCCCCTCGGGAGCAGAGTTATGGATCTTGCACAAAAATTGACCAATGGGTGGGGGGTGGCATTTGATCCCCCAACCTTCAAAACCAGCACAGCCTTATCAGTAGGGTTTAATGGAGGCAATACAGTAAAAAGGGACAACACGTAGTACAGTGGACAGCAGAGGTATCATGCATTAAAAAAAAATTGAGGCAATTTTTAAATTTCATGTCATCTTTCTGTTCTAATACCTAAGTGTCAAAGTGTAAAATTATACAAGACATTCATACTTCATCATGAGACGATATGCTCCTGTTCATATTCACAAAGCAGAAAGCATCTGTTTTAACTGCTATATTATGATTGTTTTTGTAGTGAAATGTTTATGAAAGGTTAATAAAGAAAGATTGCATTCTCAGTATATACATAGATACTGTTTTTATTTACACAATTTAATTCTTTACTCTTTATTAAAAAAATCTTTTTATGTCCATATCCTGTTGTAGGAAATATTTCTGTGCCGTAGTATTAATTTTATTTGGCGAATAGCAAGGCACAACAAGCTAAGATTAACACTAAGATTAACTCATGATGATAATGTAATCACGGATGCTAAAAATACTTTAAAGACTAGTTTAATAGACTGTAAGCAGTCTATTAGCCAGTACTACACAACGCTCTCCAGTTGGAATGAACCAAATACCATAAAAGAAAAAAGGGATGTCTGTGTGCATGATGCAGACTTCAATTGAGAATATAAACATACTGTACATTAATGCATATTTGGCATCAAAATTATATTACTAGGGCAATTTAAAACATTCACTAGCTCTCACTCAATCATCGTCTATACTGCTTTTTCCTGTATACAGGGTCGCACGATCTCAGAAGATTTAAGGCACGAGGGCACACACACACACACACACTCAAACACTGATTTGCATACTATGGCCAATTTGGGAGTTTGTGGTTTGATGAGTCCAGATTGACTCTATTATAGAGAGAAGGCCAGTGCATGAAGCGATGTACCCATCATGCATATTGTCCAATGTACAAACCTCTAGAGGCTGTGTTATGATCTGGGGATGCATCAGTTGGAAATATCTAGGCTCAGCGACATTATGTGACAATAAAATGAAGTCAGCTTACTACCTGAATGTGCTGAATAACCAGGTTTAACCCATCAATGCATGTTTTCCCTTTCCTGATTGCAAAAGCATATTCCAGCACTCAAATCGTGAGAGAGTGGTTCTGAGAGCATGAGGAATCATTTCCATATATGAATTGGCCAACACATTGCACACCGTAAACAATCCTAACCGCAGTATACTGTAGATGTTGAAATATATTATGGCTGACAAACAATATTTATGAGCCACAGCGTTTTTCCAGACTCCAGCTTAGGTTCCTCATAAACAGAATGGATTAAGTGTCCTGTGAAATATATTTGCTACCTGACACCGAAGGTGACCTGCAACAGGGTGCATATTCCTGAAACAAAGAAGATGGTGCTGATCAGGTGGCTCTGAGTGAGTGCATCATGCTGCAGACACAGGCCCTGAGACAGGATCAGCGGAATGGCAATGATTCCACCAAACGCAGTCAAAAAGTGCTAAGGGAAATGACAATGAAAGGTTTTATTGAGCTTGTTTAAAGTTTAATATGCTGTATCTTATCACTCCAAATAATTTTTGTCTTTTTATGGCGTGAACTTACCTGAATTCCCAGGATGATGCATAGGTACCATGGTGGTACATCAGTTACACAATATGTGAGTTTGTCTCTGCTGTTGTCTTCTGATACATCTGCATTGTGTTCATTACTCAATCCACAGAAATTATTAACCAAACCGTCAGCCTGGAGAACAAAGATCCCCAGAGAGACAGAGAGAGAGAGAGAGAGAGAGAGAGAGAGAGAGAGAGAGAGAGAGAGAATGTTGCTGGATTAACACACTTTTTATAAATGCTGTTAACGTTTCAGTACATTGTTTCAGACAGACTGGAAAGTTCAAGTTATTTTTCTTTTAAAAAAAACATTTTAACATAATGTGGCAAATGCAGTCAGGTGAAATGTGCACAATTAGTGCATAACTGGCTGTAGCAGATTTTGACAAATATTTAATTGGAACTTTTAAGTTTAATCAAAGTTAAGAAAGCACAAAACAAAATGTAAAAGAACAAGGCAGAAATCTAAATAACATTAAACAAAAGAAGGAAAGAAAGAAATATTTAGCAACTCACAGATTACATACAATAAGTTCTGTGAAATTCATATACAGTACAGTACTTTAGAATATACCCACTGATGAGTAGAATATTATAGAGTTAATACGGAACTGATATTAACAGTTTTTCCGTCATGCAGACCTTTTAAACTAAAATAACTAAGCTTTAGAATATTTTAAATGTACTTCACCCCTATTAGGCATATACACATACCAGTATAAACTGACCAATAAATGAAAAAAAATTATACTACTCTAAAACCTGTTGATTTATTAGTTTATTAGTTTATTAGATTTATTACTTACTTTGTACTGTACCAGGAAATTTGTATATAAATGTCTTACATGTCTAATTACAAGAGAATGATAAATCACCCAGAACCTTAGGTAAAAGTGCAACTAAAAATTATTTATTCAAAATAAAACACAGGACACTCTTTCTAATTCAATGTTTTTTTTTGTTTAGTGATTTATTTTCTACATTCTAGAACAATACTAGAGATTTCAGAACGATTAAATAACATTATAATATTGCATTATGTGATTTAGTAACAACAATACCAGTCAATTGTTATTTTAAGAAGGTCAGCTTTACTGGAATAGAATTCTTTCCTTACAAGAACAGTGTTGTCAAGTGCATTTGCAAAACCCATCAGGCTCTCATGAAGACCATCCCAGAAAAACAAGACCAAAACTTACCTCTGCTGCAGGCAGAGAAGTTTATTACCAGCCTCAGAAATCGCCAATTTACAGCACCTCAGATTAGAGCTGTTATAAAGGCTTTACAGAGCATACGTAGCAGACACATCTCAATATTTTGAAAAAAAACTTTTCAAAGGAGATTATTGCATATTTTGGATGCCTTCAGTATTGTTTTACAGTGTAGAAAGAAATAAAAGTCAGGAAAGACCTTTAAATTAGAAGTCCAAACTTGTGTCACGCACTGATCTTACTTACTTGTTGTTAATTATTGGCCACTTTATCAAAGACTAACTAACAGCTCTAGTATTATTCTCTCAAACATTATCTAGCACATTGCAAACTAGCTGAATGTTGACAGTTAGCTCTCACAATACAAACTATACGCCCAAAGCGTGTGCAGAAACAGCAAAAGAATTATTGATACTGATAAATAAAAAAAGGTTTACATTTGTTATGAATTTAGATCAACTTTATGAAGCTCTCAGATGAAGATGATGTCACATGATTATGTTACTGGAACTATATGAACCTTAAAGCCGCAATTTTTTGACAAAACTGCTGCACAGTTTAAAAAAAAAAAAACATGGTAATAATGTTCATTTGGGTAAAGGGTACTGTAAAGCTACCCTTGGGTAAAGGTTTGGGTACTGTGCAAAAGTCTTAGGCACTCTGTAATACAGTTCATTTTATGACTTTATTATCAACTCGGTACAAAAAAAAGGTTGATGATTTCCAAACATTATTATTCCATCTAACTTGGAACAGGAACATATCTGTAGGTCAGAAAAGAAAGCACTATGCAAACTTTGGGGTTGTAAATGCATAAAAAAGAGAAACTGGGGCAACAAAGTCTTAAGAAGGATTGTGGCTGGTTCTGCAGGATGTTCAGTGATACTATGCAGTCAATTTCCTTATAAAACTGTACAAATTGTATCTGAGACTATATTTTAAGCAATTTATTGACTGTTTTCTTAATTAACTGTTTACTGCTTTTTATAGTATTTTTTGAAAGTAGAAACGTTTATTAAAGACATCATTGTGGTTATTTGCATGTGCCTAAGACTCAGTACTGTAAGTTTAATAGACACATTTACTCATGTCTCTAAGAGAGCATAAACCTACTGTATTTCTCTATTACTGTAAGTACGGTAGTTGCTAAAGTAATCTGTTAAGTCTTCCTGTTCTTTGTTTATATCTAGTGCATTTTTATTAAAGCACCATGGTGGCAAAAAATATTCGGATAACATATGCTATGTATTATAATTCTCCCTCCAACAAAACAGGTGACGTTCCGAATTAGTTCGAGCCTATCTGGCTAAAGTGTTTTCCTAATTAGTATTAGCTAGTTTAGCTAGTACAAGCAACCAAATCATAAATTCTCAGTCATTAATTATATCTACCCAGCTTGCATAATATATGCATAAAAATATGTCGAAAGACAACAATGATAAATACAATTTCTGCTACAATATACAAATAGAATTAAAAAATAATAATTGCCAGTGTTTACATATTCCTTGTTTGTATAAAGCCCTTCAAAACAGCTCATATGTCAGTTTGTAAAGAAGCATATGTAAGCAGTAATGTTAATCAGGGCTTTTGTATTTGCCTTAATGCCAATGACACATAAGCATTAAATTACAACTACAATTGCAAATAGGTAGATAAAATTATAATAATAAACAGTACATTGACTGTATTATACAGTATAAGGGTTTTTAATAGACCTGAACATGTAGTAACACATCTGTAAAGCATTTACTGTAGTTAACTAAAACTATTAAGTGTACTTACATGAAATGAATAAATATTCTTGCTCTTTTCTTCTGAAGCCATGAGTCTAGTCTACCTAAAACAGTAACAACAGTCTCAGTAACACCAAGAACAGGAATGAATGAGGAGTGAGAGGGAGTGCAGGAAAGTGTGAGAAAGTTATTGTGTCTGTTGCTCAAACTGATTAGAAATCTGCTGATCACGTGAACAAAAAAAAAAGCAGCTGACTAGAAAACCAGTGCCAAAAATATAGAAAACTCTCTCTCTCTCTCTCTCTCTCTCTCTCTCTCTCATATATGTTGTACAGTATTGTATGTATGTATGTATGTATGTATGTATGTACAAACACTTTATTTTCTCTTTATATCACTTTGAGCGAGGTCAGGACTGTATGAGGGATGTGGCAGTAACTCCCAGCCGAGTTCCAATTGTAATTGGTAATGTGGAACCAATTATATACCTTCTTTTTTCAGCCAAAATAAAAAACTATTCTGTGGTGAGTCACACCAGTGATGTCACAGCCAGACTAACTTTTCAGATACTGTACATACGGTACATTATACAGTACTGCATCACTGATTTGACTTCATCACTAATGACTTCATTTGTCATGAGTATTGTAGAGATGTTTTACACAATGCCAATGATAATGAGTAAATACATGTGAAATGCAAGCCAACCAGTGCCCCTTTTTCAGTCAAAGATACAGTGAATAGAAGTCCAGAAGAAAGAACTAGAGAAATACTGAAGAGTTGTTCTTATTTAGTATACTGATCAGGAATGGAAGCAAACTTTCCATTGCTGTAACATAATGTTTAGTGTTGCATTGCTAATATTCTTTCTATTGAATGCTTTATTAAAGATTTGCACCATCCCTCTTGCTCCCATTGAAAATTCACTATGATTGGGTTCAGTCGGGTCAGACTGTCAAAGCAAGCTAGATGGCTGTTGAAGACAATATGCTTTGTTCTTTCGTCTGGTACTTGGCTACTCTAAAAGTCATGTTGAAAACAGGTTGTTTTTGCAAGTTGGTATGTAACAAAATTTCTGGGACCTTGAATTTTGTACAAAATGTGTCTTGACGTCCTGGTCCGTTAGATTTTTCGGCATGTTGGCATGTAAATATAAAATAACAAAAATATTTTCTGTGCCTGCTTTAACTTTATGGTGTTTGTGGAATGTAATCTCTTGTAAATAGAGGTAACCTTTAAACTATTTGAAACCCCCTCGTAGTATTTCTATATGTACTGTATATTATGCCTTCTATTATGAGATCTTGGTTCGCTTGCTCTAGTTCAGTTATACTGTAGTTTTACTGGAAAACAGTTTAGCATGAGCCCTGATCACATGACTGTCATCCAGCGACCTGATTCGAACTTAAATCCAATCATCAAGCTGTGTGCTCCTTTGGGAACACTCACATGCTTTTCTCCATATTTGTTCACATAATCTTCAAGCCACTTTCACATAACTTTGTGACACATAACATCAACATTTTTTAAATTCCTTTTACAATAAAAAAAAAAAATCAGTTACAAGATCGTTGAATGAATACAATGTTACATTTTTATTTCTTAAGTGTGTTTTAAAGTATTTTAGTGTTTTAAAATATTAAAGTATTTAAAACTTTTTTGCTGATCCTGCCAAGGCAGGACATTCGACAGGACTGACAGAGAGAAACATCAACTAATAAAAGGGATATGTTTACTTAGGAATGACAAGGAATGACATGCAACCTCACTCTCCCTCTCTCTTTCTATCTATCTCATTCTCAGAAGTTTGATTTCTGTGTATATGATTTACGGGAATATGATTGTATATGATTTAAGGGAATCAGGACAATATTCCTCAATATGAGGTAGACAGGATGTTTTCAGAGTAATTATCATTGGCTTCACTTCTAAATATCTATTCTAACTTCTAATTTTTCTTCAAAATTTCTAGTTAATAAATCTAGATTTCTAATTAATATCCTCATGGCTATCCTAAAGGGGAGAACTTTAATATTGTAAAAATCTGAAGAAAATCAATCCATTCTTCAGCTTGATTTATTTATATATTTATCACTTGTGTAGGGTTTATAAAGTTTTCTTGGGTGGAGATAAACACTGAGCCAGAGGGGGGACTATGTACATTCGTGCTTCGTTTTTTTATTTTTATTTATGACTTCATAAAGGGATGAAAATCTGAATGGCGTGTTTAAACACAGGTTTCTGTAAATGTCCAAATATGAGCAAAAGGTGAATTTTGCTAAATAGGTTACCTTTAAATTTTAATACAAATGAACAGTTTGACAACATATTCCAATATTCCAATAAGCACCATTTTCAGAATTTGTATTAGGTTAAGACACATAGTGGCTGCATTTCCGAGCAAACGTTGACACATTGTGACAAGCCAATTGCATCGCTTTCTTGTTACGGGATCAGTGTAACACAGCAGTTCTCAGCTCCAGTCCTGGAGGACTACCTGCCCTGCAGATTTAGGTGTTTTTCCTGCTCTATCACATCCATATCAATTAATGAGAACCAGTTAATTATCTGATTACCTAAATTAGATGTGCTTGGAGCACTGGTTTTGTTGCATAAGAGATGGTGGCAATGTTTCACACCCCTGTACAACATCTCATTATACATCTCATTTTCCCTCTTGATTTTTTATCACATCAGCACCAGATTTAACCACTTTGAACTTCAATTCCCATCGACTTCATAGACTACAACAGATCATGGATTTTGGTTTAAACTTCAGTTGCCAGTAGCCTGTTGTGTATATACTGTAGACCAGGTTTACTAGATCTTAATTTTCTCTACTTATTCTAGCTTTGCCTTTTTTGTGTTTGTCACTGGTACTATAAATTGTAATATATTCTACTTTCCCTTGTCTTACCTGGAAAGGTGGATATAGTATTTTCCTAAAAGATTTTAGGTAAATAAACATACTTTTTGTACCTAGTGAAGCTTCCAATAAACACTTTATATTGTCTCTATAATTGTACCCCAACTTAGTGACAAGGAAAGGTGGTTTAGTACCATGTTCAAATGAAAGTGTATTATATCCATAACCACCACTAGATGGACACCTACACCAAACATTAACAATAATATAATATTCATTCATTTTCTATACCGCTTTATCCTATATTCAGGGTCGCGGGGGACCTGGAGCCTATCCCAGGAGACTTCGG
>JAQQZT010000038.1:10725292-10737554 GCA_030068275.1 Clarias platycephalus | reverse complement strand
TTGCTTGGGGATCAAATACTTATTTCCCTCATTGAAATGCAACTTAATTCATAACATTTGTATCATGTGCTTTTTCTCAATCCTTTACCATAAACCTATGATAAAAATTATAGACACTTAATTTCTTTGTAAGTGGGCAAACTTAGAAAATCTGTAGGGGATCAAATACTTATTTCCCCCACTGTATAGATCTATGATGATTATTATAGAGGGCTACATAATATTACCATGGTGCAATAATTGTACATTAAATTTAATCAATACATCCTTGCTATTACATAGGCTAGTAATCTGTAAAAAAAAAAAAAAAAAAAAAAACTGCACAAGAAAAACAATTTCTCTGTATATCATGTGAATAAAATAGTTTATTTACGAGTTACGTATACACTTTTCAATAGTATACATTTTATAATGGTGTCAGTTTTTGTTTAAAAAAAATTTCAGCATTTAATGTTCTTTGAGTGAAATTTTCACAGTAGCGGCAACACGTATCTGAGGTGCTTATGTTACCATAGTAACAGTCAGAGGTCCTGACGTCTGCGCTGGTGACCTTGCAGGGTGTTTCGAATGGTGGAATTTTGTCTGGGGAAGTTCCCTTCACTGATCCCCCCTGTGCAGGCAGTAGGGAGCACCCTTGAAGTACACTGTGGAATGGAACACAGCCATTCATTGTGATGCTCCACTGAACATATCTATGTCCCATAATGCATTGTGTCCTGCGGGGTTTAATTCAATTTGTAATTACTTTGTTTGCTTGCTGTGTTTTTCTGTATCTTCGACAGCGGGCCTCAGCATGAAGCCTGTCAAAAATTTGCGCATGCTGTTTGTGTGAAAGATGTAATGAATGAAACAGGTGATTCTGGGAAACTGGCGGAAAGCATCCTGCTTCTTTTTTGAAAAGAAGTGTTTCATGGGACGAGTGATTCAATTCTTATGTATATACAGTATGTACCTCCTTCTCCTTGTGTGTCTTCTCCTTTCACTGTCTTTCTGTTTCTCTCTTTCTTTCTGTCTCTATCCACATCAGATCAGTTCAGAAGTGCTTTATTGGCATGAATGTTAACAAAAACAAAAAAAAACACACACATTGTTCCCAAAGCAGTAATAAAACATTGATTACACAATTCAACATCAATAGAAATTTATAAACACTTATAAACATTATAAATATATATCATGAATATATTAGATCTGAAATAATAACAGTAGGTAAACAGTAAAAAAACTAAAACGACAACAACAAAAAATCTATATTAACAACCACAAGTATTAGGTAACTATCTGAACAATGGGGAGATTAAACTGTAAATCTGTCCTCTTCTGCCCCTCTAGTTACCTCTTTCTCTCTCTTTGCCTATTTCTCCCTCTTTCTCTCTGTATCCATTTACCTCATTCTTTTTATTGTTTTGTATACAGTGGCTTCTAATAGATATATACAGTACAGTCTTAAGAAATCAAACAAAAGTAATTTTTTATTTATCTTGCTGACAGTTCTGCACATATAGTACATACTAAACTTATTATTATCTATAGTCTCAAAAAACATTCACATGTTGTTGTTGTTGTTGTTTTTGTCACATTTGCATTCTCTGTGCACTTGTGGCAGATTTTGAGCTGTGTATTAGTTTAACTTGGCAGCTGCATCCTGCTTCACACCCATCCACTCCCCCTCCCACACACACATACACACACAAGCACACACACTCACACAACCTGTCATCACTCTGTCTGGAACAAAATGCTACAAGCTCCAATCTGCTGTCCAATGCCACCACCCCCATCCCACTCTCTTTCTCTATCACTTACTCGTTCTGTTATTTATTCTCATTGCCACATAGAATAGGACAGAATTAAGGCCATTCAATAGATATTAATTTTTTATAATTACTGAATTGGGTTTCACAAAGGATGACAAAAGAGGCTTTATATTGATTTGGACATGTGCACACACACACACACACACACACACACACACACACACACACACACACACACATAGACATACACACACCACCTCACTTGTGATCCCCAGATGTTGCAGTTAGTTCTCAGGTTTCAGTCCCTCTCCTTGGTGCTGAAGTCTGCCATCTGTCTCATACTCTAAGTTCATGTTCTTCTAAAAATGACATTTTATTTATGATATTGTTTTGCGTTTTAGGTGATTAAAATGACTGATTTGCGAACTGATTTTTCGCACTCATCCTGGACATTTCACACTCATCCTGGACATTCATGGACACTTACAGTATGGACACATTCATGCACACTTACACTACATATTTACTGTATATTTTCATTTCTGGACAATTGCACACAAGTCACTTTAATAAGACACTTTTCATGCATATTTGCAAACCCTGCTTTGTTTTTCTTTATTTACACTAAATTTCTATATTTTTCTATTGTACAGAATGTCTTTATTTGTACAGAATATTTTTATTTTTACCCTAGTTACATTTATTTTCTATTGTATTTTTTTAATTCATATTTATTTCTTATCTATAAGCTTTTATTTTTCGTCGTATAAGCATTTCACTGCATATCGTACTGTGTATGACAAATAAAATTTGAATTTGATGAAGGAAAATCTGGAAGCTAGTCCTTATTGGATTATTGAATAAATCTATTACTATAGAGATAAGTGTTTACAAGAAAGAATATGGTTCTTCAGTGTAGTCATGGATATTATAAAGTTATAATCAATACAACTCCTGGATCAGGGTTGGAAACCTACTGTATTTGGTAGATTAATGAACAATTAACAGTACAGTACGTTCTTACTCCATTCAAAAATAAAGCTTGTCATACACAAAATGGAAGTGAGTCATATTAGTAGAAGAGGGCAAAATGTATCTCTGGGAAAGTCCTTCCTCGGTGCTGCATTGACTTTACAACTGACAGCTTGTTTGCCTGAAGGAGAAATGCTAATGAACTTCACCATGAATGACACCATGAAATCATTATAAAGTAAGGTTGCATAAATAATATAAAACTGACCATGAACTCTAAAAATGTGAGTGCACCAACTGGTCTTTTTTATTTATTTATTTATTTACATAATCACTCAATGAACTTTGGCTCTTTAGCTGATAAAAAAAAAAAAAGTGTGATACTCTTAATTTAGCTAATCAGATTATTCAGTGTTACGAATGGTGTTTTGCTGACAAAACAATTGTCTTTGCTTTTGTTTGGTAGAACCGAAGTTATTACTATCAAACCGGAAGTTCTGTTAATGTACGTTAAAAAAAAACATACAAAGCACATTTTATAGTTACCTTAATAATAAGAAAAGTATTATTCTAGCCAAATTTTGCATGATATCACTTTCAGCGTGTTTTCTTATTACAGATACAACACAAGTGTATGGAAGTGTATTATATGCAGTGTAAGGTGCTGACCTGTGGTGTCTGCGTCACACTCTTCTCTAAATAGCAGCAACCAGATGGAGAAAGTGGGCTTTACGGACACAATACTTTCACAAAACCATCTGCCTCTTGCATTAGCCATCCAAAATGTAGTCTCTATAGAACAGTACTGATCCCAACCGTCTCTCTCTCTCTCTCTCTCTCTGTGAGCCCCCGCAAGTCCATCTGGGAAGCAGAGGTCCCTCAGCAAGCTACAGGCACATTGACTTTTCCTCACAATAAGAGATTATTCATGCTGGAACTGAATTAATCTAAGCTTTTGTATCCTCTTGCCTTTCACATCACTCCCTCATAATAAGTCCGTCCACAGGGTATAAAAACCAAAGTGAGGCACAAAGCTAACCTGCTATTGTTATTGTTGTCACTGTCGGTTTCCCCAGCTTGGTTGTGGTACTTTGTGTTGATTATACATCATGTTGAGTAAATTAATTTAGGGATAATTAACACACAGACCGTTGGTGCTTACCTACTTTATCACTATGACATTTTTCTTGCATACTGTAGATGTATATGCATTTTACATTGTAGTACAGGAAAGATGAAAAAAAATGTAATTGCATTGAATTGTTTGGAAACAGTGCAAAGTGTAAAATCATGCAGATACAGGTCTTAACTAAAGTTTATACAGAAGGGTATAAAAAACCGCAAATGTCCAGTAAGTGTGTAGAAATGGCTACATAGCGTATAGGAAGGCTACTTTAAGTCATACTGTATAAACACTCTTTACAATTGTGGTAAGCAGAAAAACAGCTCAGAATTCATAATATGCCAAAGATTGAATGGTGAGCTACTGCAGCTTAAGATTACATCAGAAGTCTGCTTCTGTCAGCCAAGAGCAGAAATCTGAGGTTACCATGGGGACAGCCTTCTCGAAACTGGACAGATTGGAAAAAATATGTCAACTGTAGGGCTGCATGATCATTGGCAAATTCTGAATCACGATTTTTCTCCATGGGAATTAAGATCATGATTCTCCTACATAAATCTCTTTATTTTCTCCAAAGCATTTATTCCGCTCAAGTAAAAAAAGAGAGAGGCTAGCGACTTAATGTAGGGGCATAATGGTGCTTCATGATTTAATTGTGTGAAAGTACTACCACATCCCACCACTGATAACAGCACTGACAATGGAGAGCGAGTGTCCGTGAGCTCCTACACAAGCATAGCAAGTTAGCCTCATATAAAACAATAATCTGAAATAAATAAGCAACAAAACCAACACACAACAATTCACGGTATATGAGTAAACAGCTTTGGAAATTCGATTCCGGATGGCAGAAGCCCACCCTCACTATAAGTACCAGTAATAAAAGATAAAATACTAACATGGAAGCAATTCAGAATGATTTAGAAGCAATTACTAAGGGGACAAAGTGTTGTTTAAGATGACGTAATGTTATCAGATGTGTTTCCTTGAAGTCCTGGAAGTGCTTTCGTGACTGGTTTTGAATGTGAGTTTTGGCAGGCAGCGGCTTTTTCCTCTTCCCAGTATCCCCGGTCGCTGCATACCGCCACTCCATCTTTTAGTGGTATGATGTACCAAACCATAAAGGTCTTCTTTACCTCCCTGATTGGAGTAATTGTAGATTGTAATTATGGCACAAGACAATTGCTCATTTAAAATACTACTTCACGACTGGTAGAAACTAAATGGCTGCATATTTACAAATGCTCAGCCCAATCCTATGTTATCATTCACTGTTAGTTTATCTGGATTGTGTCCATTCTGTGCCTCTGCTGTCTTCACTGCTTTTTCTAAAGTAATGCCAGCGACAGTGTGACAAGTTGCACTTTAACCAATTTTCACTTGGCATCTGCCAACGCTTGTGAAGGAAGCTGCCATTGCTTCACAGATGTCTGGAAATATAGAGATCACTGTTCTATCACTCCAGGAGAATGAAATCATACATGGATTTTGAGCACATGAATGTGAGTTATTAAAGCCAACTGTGAAAATGCATTAGATCCAGTATATAGTCGTCTTTCAGTATTGTCATAACATTGCTAAGGGTTAAGACATGATATAATATATAAATAAAGAATGAAGTTCTGCAAAGCAAATGTAGACATGATAAATGACCTCTGTCCACCAGAGGACTTCAGCGTAGTCTATAGTGCCTATTTTATATTTCGTCTGCTTCTGCACTCTCACAAATATGATAAAACGTGGCAGAGAGAAGGCAACTGAACCGCAGTGAATTAGCAAATGATATGCAGTACAATGAATCAGCGGTTACGTTATTAATAATTCATAGGTTTGTTTTTTTTTCCTGGTGACTGGGCTTAAGTGGTATTTACGGTTCCATGCTGTCATAATTTAAAATAAAAGCATTCTGCTGTATTAAGAGCCACTTCATAGCTGTGTGCTCAAAGAGTGTATTCATGCCTTTTGTCACAGTTCTGACCAGGAATCAGAGAAATTAAATAAATGATAACATCATATTAATAAACTGTGATATGGTTATTTCTTTTTGCACTATATAAGACCTGCATTTATATCATAGACTGTATAAGAACTAAACAAACCCTCCATGAGGTTTTTCTAATGAGCGGGTTTGAAGCTCAACTATGAGAGCTCTGGTCATCATCTTGGCCGAGAGCCTAGCTGTTGGTTAAACACGTGGCTTATCTCAGGTACCACAAGCTAGCTAGCTTAGCCTTAGCTTAGCTAAAATTCAAGATTCAAAGAACCTTATTAATCCCAAAGAGAAATTGCTTTGTTAGAGGGAAAATGTTAGTGGTTAATTTAATCTCATCAAGGTCATCTCCTACATTTCTTGTGGTCTGTTAAACTACAACAATTCCAGTTATCTGGTTAGGTAAAGTGATGCATAGCAGTTAGCGGTTTGACACCAGCATGCAGCTATCACTCAATCACCCACACCCCTAATTATGCAAAATTGTATGGCTTAAGACAGTTTTAACTGATGAGTTGCATAGATACCCCATGTACAGGTTGAAATGAATGGAAAGTATAGCTATTAAGACATTAAGACGAAATAAACACGCAAACGTGTTTATTTCTGTTGTACATTTGGATATTTTAACATGGGCGTCTGAAGCAATTGACTTACTTTAGGAGCCAGCGGCTATTAGTGGCCACTAGTGGCCATTTGAGGAACTGCACATTTTGGCACTTCCAGAACCTGAGTTTACCCTTTGGTTTATATAATATGCCTTTGATTATATTTTCCTTAAGAATAGGGACTGTGTGGCCTCTGTGGTTATCATGTGCAGTCCTATCTAGAATTTGTGCAGAATGGTGTAAAAAAACAAACAAAATGGATGTCCAGTGCGTGGCAGTTTTTTGTGGGTGATGGGCTACTGTGAAAGAAGATCACTTCATAATACACCTCTAAAACCTTGAAAGAAGCTCATTATAAGAAATAATGTTAAAAATGCACTCACATAGCAAGAGTAACTAACCAAGCAGTTAACACAGGTAAATAAGGTGTAAAAGTCGATAAACATATCTGTCACGCTGAATGATCTTAAAAAATGATCAAAACTATTAAAACAAATTTAAAAAGATCCTTCTCACCATTTTTTTTTTTTTAAAGATATCTACTAAATTAACAGACGAGACCATATTTAACTTACAAAACCTTTAAACGACTAACCAGTATTATTTTATTGCAACATTTCAATGTTAATTTTAGTGGCCATATGGTATCATATAGGCAAGGTCATCTCTGGGCTGTTAGGTTTTGTTTTTGCTGATTTTGCCTTATTAACACTATGGACAATAAAAAAAAACATATGGTATTTCTGGCATACTGCTGAATCTGCTTTGAACTTTACTCATGCCTGCTGTTGTTCTTTTCTTACCGTGCTTCCTTATCATAGAGATTTGGATTTCTTTTCTCTAGACCTGCATGATTTTTGTGCTTGCACACATAAAAAAAAAAAAATCTAACATCCATGTTAGAAATCAGATGATGGCAGTTTGTGCAGTGTATGACTGATGATGGGTTCCGTGCTGTCAGCAATTTTTTTTCAACCACTGAACTGCCCTCGTAGTGCATTGATTTTTTAAATATATATCTTTCCCTTCATCTTTCCCAGTAAGCAATCCATTGATTTACTTGTTGGATGGGAGCCCGCTATGAGATATGCATTTATTTTCATTATATTATATCTTCAGAAAAGAATAGTAAAATAAACTACAGTATGTACGTCAAAAACATTCATTCATCTTCTATATCACCTATCCTGTACAGGGTCATCAGGGACCTGGAGCCTATTCCAGGAGACTTAAGGCTCAAGGCAGGGTACACCCACTACTGGCAATTCGGGAACACCAATTAGCCTACTCTGAATGTCTTTGGGAGGAAACCCACCAAGCACAGGGAGAACTTGCAAACTCCACACACAGACCCAAGGCAGGAATCAAACCCTCGACCTTGGAGGTGCTAGGTCACAGTGCTAACCACTACGCCACTGTGCCAGAAACATTCAATTTTAATGTTATAGGTAGTTATAGGTAAATTTTTTCGCTTTTTTACTGACATTTTATATGACTATAAAGTCTGCAGATTTTTTCCCTGGCAGAAACTCACTGCAATAAAGAGCTTGTACCCAAGACTACCTCTGTAAATGTTAAATTAATTTCTTCAGACCACCACCTTAATGCTTTTCTCTCTTAAATGACCACACAATTCAAACAGTTTTCTTTGTTTTATTATACAACTTTTATTATACAGTATTTTGCTATAAAAGCATTAGAATGAGTGAATTAATATAAACCTTGGATTTGAATTAGAGCCATAACTACCATAACCGCTGCTTTATTCTGACATTCTGACCAATCAGATTTAATCTGCTCTATTTTCAAAGATATTTTCACACTGCTGTTTTCTGACCCAAGCACATATCTTATATGTCCTGAACCTTGAACTTGTACCCTTGGATGTACATATCTTGCAAGTGTCTGTTTATAGTAAGTGTTGTTTTCCAATAAAGGCAGGATGCTTCATTCATGATGTATCAGATCTATGCATCGGGAAAACCTGTGTCAGGAGAATTGGAACACTGTTATTATTGATCAGATCAATGTGCTGAAATATCATCTCATTTACCTTCAAGTGCACCTGCAACAGTCAAGCGTCTGCACAGGTGATCAGAATATACTGTAGGTTGTGTCTTTGTGCTGAAAAGATCATCAGCTTTATTAAATACTGCGCTGGGATTGAAGATTAAAATCCGTAACCTCAACTAGACAGGCAAAATCACTTTTCTTCTCCAAAAAACGTATTACAAATTTGCATAACTGCATTTTGCTTCAGATTCCAGCCTTAGAAGCAAAATGCATTTTCTTTGATGATGCTTTCTTTTGAAACATTCTCCATCTCTTTGCTGTCTGCAGGCATTTGGCCAGGCGTACTCTAACCAGCGGAAAGTGGCGGAGGACGGCGAGACTAATGAGGAGACGCTTCTGCAGGAGTCCGCCTCTAAAGAGGCTTATTACAAGAATCGCCTGATGGAGTTGCAGACGGATCTCGTCCTGAGTCGCTCAGTGGCTTCCAACACACAGGCGGAGAGCGAACGCCTTAACATGCTACTCCAGGACTTAAAAGAGGTCGGTTTACAGTACATTAGAATTAATATGCATATACTGTAGATATTAAAACTGGAATAATTCTGAAAGTTTTGTTTTAACAATTAAGATGGGGCAGTGGTGGCTCAGGGGGCTAAGGCACCAAGTTCCTGATCGGAAGATCAGCGGTTCGATCCCCAGCTCCTCCAGGTTGCCACTATTGGCCCTCGAGCAAGGCTCTTAACCCTATCTGCTCCAGGGGTGCTGTATCATGTCTGACCCCAGTTACACTGGGATATGCAAAGAAAGAATTTCACTGTGCAGTAATATATATATGACAAATAAGGGCTTAAGTAATTATTATTATTTGTCGCATGTACCTTACAGCATAGTGAAATTATTTTTTCACATATCCCAGTTAGGAAGCTAGGGTCAGAGTGCAGGGCCAGTCAGTACACATCATCCTTGGAGAAGATAGGGTTTGCTCAAGGTCTCCTTGCTATTGAGCCTCTAATAATGAACTGACACCATATTAATTTAAACACATCTTCTGTTATATTGAACTTCCATCTGCCTCAAACACTGTATGACTGTAAAACAATCCCTGCTATCCGTTATCACCCAAATGAGAATGGGTTCGCTGTTGAGTCTGGTTCCTCTCAAGGTTTCTTCCTTTTGCCTTCTCTGGGAGATTTTCCTTGCCACTGTCGCCCGTCCTTACACATATTTTCTCATACATTTCATACACATTTCCATATTTTACTTTTGATTCTGTAAAGCTTCTTTGTGACATTGACCATTGTTAAAAACATTATACAGTACAAATAAAATCGAACTGAATTGAACAATGGCAGCTTGGCAGTGCTGGGGCTCGAACCCCTGACCTTCCGATCAGTAACCCCAGGTTACTGAAGGTCTTAATCGTTTAGACCTTCAGATCCAATTTAATGTGTGATTTGCTGATAACTATTTTTAAATACAACTTACAGTACACCTGTTCAAGGACTCTAAAGTAGCAACTTAATGCATAGTATTGCAGGGGTTTGAACTCACAATGTTCTGATCAACTTCTGAACACTGCTCATTACTCATATGCATTTGTATTGGCTTTCTTATTAGGTCAGGGCCTTAATTCACTTCGGTAGGCCTTGACCGGGGTCATCCAGAGTGCGTGCATGTGTGTGTTATTGTGTTTGTGTCAGCAGTCGTCAGAGACCTGGGGTGGTGTCACGGTCAGAGATTGTAGCCATGGGCTATTGTAGAGGGCAAATCCATTACTGAGCTGGGGAATAAGAGGAATGTCCTGAGGTCGGCATAAAGACACACGCCACACACATATACAGTACACACACGGATCCTCTGTAGTCCTATAAGAGTCCTGTAAGATTCAGTTAATTGCTAATTCTCACAAAAGAAAAAAAACATCTCAGATTTTATTACCTTTCTTAAAAAAGGTGACAGGATTCAGTGCATACCTAATTCTGTTATGGATATCTAAAATTTTTGCACAGACAATGCATCATTTGTAGATAATGATATTCTGGGTCACATCCAGTGTCATGCTGGTGCACTGCTGCTGACCCCAGTGCATATGTGTGTGTGGATGTGTCTAGCCCCAGATTAGCAGCGTTACAATAGCATCCTGCTGGGAAATGATTGTTCAGAAATCTTTTGGACTTTACAGTACATCCAGCTCATTTGTGTTTGAGGATACAGCCATTCCGTGAATACACAGATTCAACACATCCTCTGCGAATGCTAAGTTGCACACACTAATCGATAACACTATACACCATTCAAAGTCACTGTGGGATGGATTTGGTTCTGTGTGCATGGAGTTTACATGTTCTCCCCGAGTTTGGTGGGTTTCCTCCGGGTTCTCCGGTTTCCTCCCACAGTCCGAAGACATGCAGATTAGGATAATTGGTGTTCCCAAATTGCCCGTAGTGTGTGTGAATGTTGACTCCTACCACACTCGTACAAAACAGGAATAAATTGGCCTCCACAATCCCTAGTTGGACTGCAGAGGTTCCTAGGTAGATGGATGGAAAGAGGAGATTGATGTGAAAATGTTTTATACAGTTCATCTAGAAAAGTTGCATGCGCCAGCATACATTACTGATAAACATATTTATTAGCGTGGTGTAAATATTGTATTGTGTACACAGGAGCCGGGAGAGTAAGAGTAGAGAACAGGGACACGGACATCTCCGAGCTGAGCTCCAATGGCTGCACAGTGTGAGAAAGATTCACTTGACTGTGTCTCTACAGGACCTGGCCAGACTCCAGACCGCCACACACACACACACACACACACACACACACATAGACACACGCTAGCTTCTGAATCAGCACTTCTGTGTGCGCCTTCACTCAGCACTGGGATTTCACCCTGCATGTTTGCACGAATCAGCAGTGTTTGGAAATGTGTGAATATTTTCAGAGAGAATAGCCATGGTATCCATGTGTCTAAACTAGACCTCAGATAAAAAAATAATAATAATTGTTGCCGGCTGAAACATATGATCACCAATGATCTAAGCAATGGCACTTACAGTAATTATTTGTTTATTTAAATCCATATGGCACCTTTTTTCCTGCCAGTTAGTGTATTCCAAACGCTGTAACAGCAATGACAGTCTGAGATTTACTCACTGTTTTTGCACTGCATGAATTTAAAAGACTATTGCGCAAGGATTACTAAAAGGTTTCTACATGAAATGATTTTCAAGAACCCCTTATAACCATTATAACTTTTTTCAGCATACCAAAGGTATGGGAATGATTTTACCTCAAGGGGACCGTTAGCTTCGTAGTGGCCTGGCTTACTCAACTGTTTCCGCATCTGGGGATTGCTTTGGCCTATTTTCTCTCTGTGTATAGTAAGCAATTTATTACCCAACATCCACATTAGCAGAAGCATGGACAGATTGTGAACACCACCGTATACCAATATGAGAAGATTAATTAAAAAAAAACATTATAATGGTGTTAAAAGGGTTGTGTGATAGTGATCATGTGCACAATGTGTCCTGTATGAGGTATTATAGTAAAATAAATGTAGAGGGTAAATGAACTGGTTTAGGGACCATTGCTTTAAATCAATCCTGAGTAGAGCTTCTGTTCTGGTAACAATCAGAGGTGGGTAGAGTAGTACTCAAGTAAGAGTAGCTGTACCTAATACTATAGTATTGCTCAAGTAGATGTAAAAAGTAGTCATCCAAAAAGGAAAGGTGTACAGGACAGTGGTGAGACCAGCGATGCTCTACGGCTTAGAGACAGTGGCACTGAAGAAAAGACA
>JAQQZT010000038.1:10704798-10722336 GCA_030068275.1 Clarias platycephalus | reverse complement strand
CCCTGCGATGGATTGGCACCCTGTCCAGGGTGTACCCCGCCTTGTGCCCTAAGCCTCCTGGGATAGGCTCCAGGTCCACGTGACCCTGAATAGAAGGATAAAGTGAATGAATGAATGAATGTGCAGGCAATTTAGGAGTTTATAAAAAGTTTACATTTATACTCCCGTTTTTCTTATTTTTATTTTCAGTGGTCAGACGTTAATTAATTCTCTTTAACAGCGGATCTAACAATATTTCCAACTGTAAGATCAGTAAAAGGTTTATACTAATTCACTCATTTTAATATGTTACTACACAGTAAAATCCCCAATGTTGATTTAACACTTTCAGAGTTTATCTGAATCTGACAAGACTCATATACTGTAAACACTGCTGGGTGTTAAATCAACAATCTAAATGTTATAAACACTGGGAATTTCCTGTGCGCTCCCTCTATATATATAATACCAGCTATGATGGACTTATGATCATAGATCCTTATACTGTACACCCCCATGATAGACTCGCCATCTGGGAGAAAAAATGAAGGGAACACTTAGTCCTGTTTTGACTTGAACACCTCTCATATTTGTATGTATGCCTCAATTTAAACGGGAACTAAGATGCTCCCTTAATTTTTTGAGCATTATGTTTACATGGTGTAGCTTTCTTTGGGAAGATTTCTTTTGTATTACTGAAAGGAGTGTCCAGTGTCAGTGACAGTTAGAGATATGTCAGAGGGTAAGCTTGTTTAAGAAACTTCTTTTGTGGACATTCCACAAGTATATTTGGAGAACACCTACAAAAGCGGAATTAAACACTTGGAAGTTCTGTTATTGAAAAATGATTAACTTCATGGTGATAATGGCCTCTTTGTCATTATACCGCCCTGCCACCGGTTATTTTCCTACAATATCACTCCCCATCATGTTTACAACGTCTTCTATTCACAGGTGGAGTATGAGGGTTTAAAACATGAAATTAAAGTGTTGGAAGAAGAAACAGTTCTGCTCAACAGCCAATTAGATGATGCACTGCGTTTGAAGGACATCTCTGAGGGACAGCTAGATGAGGCGCTGGATGCTCTGAAGAGTGAAAGAGAACAGAAGAACAGCCTGAGGAAAGAGCTATCCCACCACATCAGCCTGACCGACAGTGTGTATGGCACCAGCGCACAAATCCCCATGTCCGTTGTGGAGGGATTAAAGTTTGTAGAAGAGCCGACCAATAACAGCACCTTGGCCACTGGCGCTAGTCCCAATAATGAGGACAGTAATAGATGTAACGGATGTAATGGCCATGGGCCGAAGATGAACGGCGACTACCACCGGCCGGTTGGGAGGAAAGAAACGCTAAATCCTGTGTCTGATCTGTTCAGCGAACTCAACCTGTCTGAAATCCAGAAACTGAAACAGCAACTTTTACAGGTCAGTAATCTGGATCTTATGTCCTTTACCTAAAGTTGTGGGAAAATATGTATATAAATTATATTTAAAATGACAATTAATCATAAATATAAGTTATGCTCGGGATACCAATGACTTTCTTATGTGTAAGATCACTACTTATATATTAAATTATAGACATCATTACGATTATGAGGAAAGATTATTCTAAACATTATAGGCAAAGGACATTGCTTCAATTAACTACCCCTGTCAATTCAGTAATCTAAGTTAAATAACGCTTCGGCCATTTTTATCAATTGGAATGGAGTGCGCTGATGGAATAAGAACCATTTATTAAATGTGCTATAAGTTTACAGTAGGTCTATATGTTTATAGAGATAGTATTTACACAAGTTGTTTGGGAGCTAGACAGGGAAAGAGAGTTTATTCAGCCTGTATAACAGGCACTCGGTAAATGTGGTTAAGGATCAGTCTTAGCTTAAAATATTCATTTTAATTATTCTACATTAAAATTACAATTAATTATTAATTACATTTAAAGGATAATGGATTTATAACGTTCAGTATGAAGTAAAACACAATTTAACTGAGTTATGGTTAGATTATTGAAAACGGTAGGCTCATGCATTTAACATTAGACTGTGACAAATAACTTAGTTACTGTACCTTGACCATCCAAATTCAATCCAAGTTTAATCCATAAAGTGTTTAAAGCAAGAACTCCACCTACTAATGAGCAGTTATTGACTGTAGCCTAGTGATGAGCTTTTTATGTGTCCTCCTAACAGAAACTGTTCATATGCGCACAGAGCAGCATTACTGTACCTTCACTCAGTGAACTTCTGATACGACTCTAGACAGCATGGCCTATGGAAAATGCATTATTAGGAAAGATATAAAGAAAGCCATTTGCCAAGACTGAAGACACGGTTAGCTTCGATTTATAGGGATCGCAGTTATACTGAATTTGAAAGTGAAATGGAATTTGAAAGTTGTCTTGAATCCAGATACCATGACTCATCAATGTTTTTTATTAGGATTATGATTTATGGGAAGTGTAGCTGTGAATCTGTTGACTCAGTACCATTTGTGATGATTCTTTAGAATTGGATTAAGAACACTTACTCCTTTCCAGGGACAGTTTTCTTTCATATCATATTGTGTTTTTTTGTAAAGTCTTGTTGGTATGGAGAAGGAACCGTAAAGTGATACATAAGTGATGTATTTGTTTAGGGCTGTTGTAAATTGTAATAAATTTTTTGGGACATGACCAGAGTATTATATGACAACAGAATCAGGAGCTACAGTTTAACAGGAGTAGATAGTTTTATTTTGCACACATCGTTTAGCCTGGGCAATGTAATCCAATCATAGGTTGTTAGGTGGTGTGATATCCATATTCAGTGTAATAGGAAATTTTAAGGACCAACCATATATTATAGTGTAGCATGGTCAGCTCCACATATTTCTATCTGTCGATGCTTATATGTAATAGCCATAAGGTTATTTTATACAGTCTTTGGTCCGTGTGTGTGTGTGTGAGTTTGTGAGCACCATTGGCATGTTGAGTGGGAAACAGTAGGAGACAGGAATAGAAATTCTCTCTGTCAGTAATGCACAGTGATGTCCATTGCATGCAGTGCTACATATTAGTACTGCAGCCGTGACAAGCCTGGCATATCCTGTGTATTATTTTAACCACATACTGAGTCATCAATCCTGATACTGTTATGATTCACAGGTCCTACGTAATCCTACTAAATCCACTCATGAATCATTTCTTGATTCAAGACAATTGATGTTTTGGTTTCTATTGCAGTGTTATTAATTGTAATGTAGAATTATTTATCTTTGTAACGGAATGACAAAGCCATCCTTCCCTGCTGGCACTGGGTAACTGTGATCCATGAGCTGGAGGTTTATAAGGCATCAATTCACACTCAAAAATGCATGGAAATAAAGTGGGCAGTGGACAAAACACAATTGAGCAATAGAACATGAACAAAGTGGACAAAATTGAAAAAGAAATGTAAAAAATAAGCAAGGGTCAAATCACACAAAAAGCAATCAATAAATCAATAGATAGACAGAGCACTGGTGGCTCAGTGGTTTCGCCTGCCTATCTAAACAGAAAACTTTTTGTCTTATTTGTTTTTCACACTATACTACTGTACCTCACAAACAGGGGTTTTCGTGACCTTATGGTGCTCATAGTCCCTGACATACAGTAGGGAACCAGTATGAGGAGGAATGTATTGATAGAGACTTCAAAAAGCGCTCTGTCTAGATAAGAGTGCCTGATAAATGGAAATTGAAGCGCTTGGAAGGGTGACCTCTGCTAGGAGGGAGGTGTAATATACCAGGATGATACAGTATGTTGTCTACAGGGCTCATGTTAAATATTATTGCACACACATTGGTATATTGATGATTGATGTACTGTATATACACATACATCTGGCATTAAGTCACAGTAAATCCTTAGGTCGATATAGCTTTCCTAAACTGTATACTGTACGTCTATTTTATGTTTTCTTGGCTCTCCTCCAAAGAGCGATTGAAATTCAATTAAATGTTGAAATGACATATGACAGATTTGCAATAACATGTGTCGGCACATCATTGAATCAACATGGCATTGAATATCTAATCATTGATATGGAGAAACATATTGTGACAGTGACATTACTCAAGCATTTCCAGTGGTTCTTCTCATAATTTCATACGTATCCTCCCATCCACTAGGTGGAACGAGAAAAGGCCACCCTACTGACTAACTTGCAGGAGTCTCAAACCCAGCTACAGCACACGCAGGGAGCACTAACGGAGCAGCACAAGCGTGTGAATTGCCTTACGGCACGTGTCAATACAATGAAACGTCTGTGCAGCGACAAGGAGCTGGATGCCGAGGAAACCGAGAAAGGGGACACTCCTTTGAATGGCTGTCGTGAGTACGACATCGACATTAACGGCATTGAGATCCTGGAATGTAAGTACAAGTTTGCTGTTACAGAGGTCATAGACCTGAAAGCTGAGCTGAAAGCCTTGAAGGAAAAGTACAATCAGTCTGTGGAGAGCCAGTCAGAAGAGCGCGACCAAAGTGAGGGAAAACTGAGGTCACTTTATGAGCACGTGGCATCATTGGAGAAGGAGTGTCGTGAGAGCCGTGAGCGAATCACCGGCCTAGAGGCTGAGCTCCGATGCGCATCATCAACATCCAGCGAGAGTCAATCCATGCTGAATGCTGCTCAGGATGAGCTCGTTACCTTCAGCGAAGAACTTGCTCAGCTCTACCATCATGTCTGCTTGTGCAACAATGAAACACCCAATCGCGTCATGCTAGACTACTACCGTCAGAGTCGTGTCACACGTAGCGGAAGTCTTAAAGGCACTGATGACCCCCGTATATTGCTGTCACCACGTCTTGCCCGACGACTTGCTGCTGCCAACTCGTCCGATCCTTCTCGCAGCCCTCATGACTCCCCTTTAAAGGAGGCATTAGGTGAAGTAGGTAAAGCAGACACAGTGAGTCCCAACAGATCTCCTTTTGGCTCCCCAGTCCACAGTGCCTCAATGTCTGCTTCATCCATGCAAGAGGCAAATGGAGATCTTCGCAAAGAGCCTTTGAATATTTACAACCTGAATGCCATTATTCGGGACCAGATCAAGCACCTACAGAGAGCTGTGGATCGCTCACTGCAACTGTCCAAACAGAGGGCTGCTGCTCGGGAGCTGGCGCCCATCTTCGACAAGGACAAGGAGGCCTGCATGGAGGATATCCTGAAGCTGAAGTCCCTCTTGAGCACGAAGAGAGAACAGATAGCCACTCTACGGCTCGTACTTAAAGCCAACAAACAGGTATGAGGAGTCAATTTTTTTCTTATAATATATAACGTTATTTAGCCTGAAGAAAGAAAGACCCAATACATATTTTGAAGACAATTTGTATTGATTGTTGTTTGTATGAGACATTTGGTTCTAACTTCATTCATAACACAATAATCAGCTATATATGAATTAAAAAAAAAAAAAAAACTGTTGCATGTATTGCATTAAATGAATGGTCTAGGAGCTTTCAAGCCAAACTGGGACTTGTAGTGAAATTTGTTGTGAATGGAGGCGTAAAAACTGTACACACAATCATTCACCAACACCACTTGCACATTACAGGAACTCAGCCGGGAGTTATTACCATACAGTCCTGATCTTGCTCCACTTTTCAGACATGAAGCTGACAGTCTGATCATGGCTTCAGCATACTGAGAAAAATGTCTACCCCTTGATGGTATCCAAGCAGTGAGACAAGTGCCTTACTGTTACAGGGGATTAGAGAGAGAAATAAGGATGGTTATTCTGCGCCAATCAAAAGTTCCGGTTTTACTTGATCGCCCCTCATATTTGTGTTATAGCCTTTAAAAATTTCCTTTATCAAAATCTTTCTTTGAATTTCTTCATCCAGGTGGCTTACAGAGCATCTTGGCTAGTTAGAGCTAAGTACATTAGCTAGCATTGTTACAAGCTAGCCAGTTAAAATACTACATGTAGGTGCATCACAAAACTTAACCAAGGAGTATTCAGATGCAAATAACTAATCTTTGCTAATATTTTTAATTAAAATGTCACAAGGTAAGACATTTGGTAATTTTTAGAAACTTTCCTGTAATCTCACACAACAAATTATTCATGTACAACTTACATACATTAAAACCTACATACATTAAACAGAAATAAGCAAGAACAAAGGTAATTACTGTTTCCAGGTTTTTAACCTTGTTACATATATAATCTTTCATAAACTATCTCCCAGTTATAGTACAGCACTAATCATGGCAAAGAAAACATCTTTATAGTCTTATGTAATATTTCTCTAGACTGCAGAAGTGGCCTTGTCTAACCTCAAGAGCAAGTATGAAAATGAAAAGACCATTGTGACAGAGACGATGATGAAGCTGAGGAACGAGCTAAAGGCTCTGAAGGAGGACGCTGCCACTTTTTCCTCTCTGAGAGCCATGTTTGCCACCAGGTACCTTCATTTCAGGAGTCATCTGCTTTTATTCTAATAGGTTCATTGACCGTGTAAACTACAGTATATGAACTAATTTTTTTCCCCTTCTCTCTCTTTCTGTCTCTCTCCAGGTGTGATGAGTATGTTACTCAGCTGGATGAGATGCAGAGGCAGCTGGCAGCAGCAGAGGATGAGAAAAAGACTCTGAACTCCCTGCTCCGCATGGCCATCCAGCAGAAGTTGGCCCTCACACAGCGCTTGGAAGACCTGGAGTGTGATAACGAGCAGTCACATCGTGGGCGTGGAGTAAAGACACCAAAAATCAAAACCAGTCCTCAAAAAGTAAGTTGCAAAACTATGCTAATTACATTGGATTAGACAGAAGTGTACCAATATCCTTCTTCTTTTTAAAACAATATGGCATCGATTGCAATACAGGACTTTTCCTGTGTAGGCACCGCAGAAGATAATAGACTTGATTTCTGCTTTACTGATTTGTACAGTAGGCATGAGACAGGATTTCACTATCTTGAATATCACTATACAAAAAATTGGCAAGATAATGCTTGCTTCTCTGATCCATATCACGGCACTTCCCATTAATATTTATTGTAAGCTCTATCGCTTCTTACACACTAAAGGCCGCGCCAGAGGTACTGTAGTAGCAAAGTTTTCAAGTGGAACTCCACCTCTCTCAAAGCATGCTTACTTGTTGTTATAAAAAAACAAATAGTACATGCACTATAGTTTCTCCTGGCTTCATAGTGGTCTGAATGCATATAAAAGCTGCATATAAAAGAATGCATGTGCTGCGCGTGATGTAAGTAACACTCGTATCTAAAGATGATTCAGGAGTACGGTATGGATTGTGCTGGCAGTGGTGTACAGTAGCTAGAACTTAATTTCAGTTGGATAAGGAACTACAAAATAAAGCTGTAAATGCGATATGCTTAAATGCTCATACACATTTCATTTCAGTTGGATGTTAGACAGCAGAGGGAATTTTTCCATTTTTATAACAACGCCCTGAAATCCATTGATGTTAATCAGCATAATCGGAATTGTCTAATTGTCTTACAGTTCAATGTATTGATATCACAGAGGTTCTTTTTATTTTCCTGGCAAATGAAAAACATAAAAATAAATTTTTATCTCCCCTCTGTGCATGACTATTTCGAGTTTGCATATTTTCCTTGTGCTTGTTGGGTTTCCTTTGAGTATTCTGGTCTCCCACTACAGTCTAAATACATGCCATTTCCAAATTGCCCATAGTGTGTGATTGGGTGAGTTAGTGTGTGTGTGCATGTATCCTCCAATGGGTTGGCACTCCATCCAGGATGTACTGTACCCTACCTTGTGCCCTCTGGGATAGGCTTCAGGCCCCGAACACAGGATAAGCAGTATGCATAATGGATAGATGGGTCCAACTGTGAAGAAATTGTGTAATTTGTATTTATTTCATATTAAAGCAGTTGTTACTCTAAAGTAAATTTTGGTGTATTACAAATACAAACTATTTGTCCTTTGCAGAAGCATTAATATCTGTATATCTACCTATAGTCTATTATACCTAATTGACAGTGCATGTTCTTTTGTCTTCCCACACTGCCAAAACAATTATGAAGCAGGTGTTTGAAATCAGAAGTAGGGACGGCTGCAAACAGCAACCATACGGAAAGCAGCTCTTCCACTGCCAGCACTGACAAGGACCTATGGCCTTATTTAGATTGAATGTCAAAGTTAGATCGCCTGATTTAGCACTCACAACAGCAGCCTAACAAAAAAAATGGATTCATCAACGTATTATTATGCTTTTACGACCTCTCCCATACTGTAAGTTGAGAGAGAGAGAGTTTTACTACGACTTTTTACTATGAGCTGCAGTGGGCAAATACTTGCTTGCAGCGTTTGATACTTAAGTACATCTGAAGGCAAGTACTTTCATACTCTAACTCAAGTGTAAATTTAAATAAAGACTGTCTACTTTTACTGAAGCAATATTTTACCTAGGGATTCTCTACTTTCCCTCGAGTACAGGATTTGTAGACTTCATCCACTACTGCATCTCATGCCAACTGATTAGGATTTTTGTCAGTTTAAAGTTTTTAAACAATATGTTCATTATTCCTAAATTTCATTTCTTAAATTTAGATAAAACACATAAATAAAATACACTGCCCTGCCAAAAAAAAATGGGTTTCAAATTGTTGACCTACATCAAGCAAAGAAAACAACTAAGGAGATACTGTAGATTTCACAGCTGTGTTTAATAGTCAAAGAACACTTCCTTATGCATAATATAATAAGAGCTCACAGGATTGGGAATACACAGTTTTGTCTGTGAGGCAAATCAGAAAAAAGGCTTCAGTCTGCTCAGGACCATAAAGATTTGACTTTGGAGCAAGGGAAAAAGGTCATGTGGTCTGATGAGTCCAGTTTGACCCTATTGAAGAGCAATGGGATCCTCAGGGTATGCAAGGAAAACAATTAAGTTGTTGTGAGTCTTTCAGCTGCCGACGTCAAGGGGTCACCACAGTGGACTGTCCAATCTACACACAACTTGGCACAGGTTTTACACTGGTTGGTCTTTCTGACACAACTCTGCCATTTTAACCGGCACTGCATCCAGTGGCTGGGGATTGGGCATTGGATAGGAATTGAACCCAGACCTTCTGCATGTTAGGCAAGAAACCTTACACTGATCCAAGGAAGAGAATTACTGTCAGTGATATACCCATAATGAGAAAATACCTTCTTTTTTCATGTGTAGAAGCCTACAGTAAAGAGTCCATGCAGAAGTTCTTTAGAAAAGAAAGTTCACTGCAAATTAACCATTAAAGGACATTATTCTAGTGTCTGAAGGCAGTGGTATTCAGACAGTTACATGGGTGAGTTCATGAATAATGTGTCAGTTAATCTTTGTAAATTGTTTTAATCTATGTAATCGTATTTACTAATTTAATTTATCATCATTCAAAAATGTTTTAACCCATCTCAGGAACCAACAGCTCAGTTTTTTACAATGCTTATTTCCTGACAGCTGCATTGGCTCTTAAGTATGTAAACCGGGTTAATATAGAATAAGCAAATACACAACATATGGTAAAGTAATATCCATGTTATTGACATAAAGACATTCAAGATACTAAGATTTATTTTTATTTTTTGCATAATTTATTTGTATATTTTCTTTTATAACATGGGTAACATGGTTGTATTTTTAAAGTGGTCCTGCCTGTCAATATCACTTAAAGACCAAAAACAATAAAAAAAAAAAATTCTCATGCTCTTTGAGTCATTTTGAACAATTCATCTTTGTCTCAGACCTATGTTGCATATTTGTTGCATATACAGTATGTAAGAGGGTTGAACATGAATTTTTATTATAGCTTAATGAGGACGATGGATAACTCCTGGGAAAAGGATGTTTTGAGTAGGAGGTGTTAAAATAATTTACTCCTTAATGCAAATGATTACAGATTTTAAACTTTTTAAAATATATATTATTTCAGGATAATATAGTGTAGTTACAGTGATCTAGGGCAGACTGTTTTCTAAGTACTTCAGAAGGATTTTATTTGTTTTATTACTATTGATAGAGTTGTGTGGTTTTTATTTGACACTTTAGTTATGTTTACAATGTGATTTACCCTTATATACAAATGTATAAACTGTAGGCACTGCTATCATGAATTCACCCACAATAAGCAATAGCAGAGGCTCCATCTAGTGGTCATTTATCATAATAAATGCAGAGACTGAATCTCTTTAATGCTGGGGTGCATTCCTGCTCCAAGCTTCTCATCCACCTTCAGTTGTCCATCCACTGTTGACTTTAATGACCTAGTTAGCATCATGTCTAACTGCTTCTTGGATCTACTAAAGAATAAACCTGAATATTTTGCATTAAATACGCATTATAAATAACCACAGAGTTGCTGCCTCTAACTAACAGTGATGTCTGTGCTATTTCAGGATACAGCATATTGAAATGCAGTGTGACCATAATGCAGACTCAGGATATGTCTGCTCTGTACTATCCATTAACTGTGTTTCAACAGACTGCGGAGAATAGTCAGTTGTATAGGATACCTCATTTATCATAATGCACAAGGGCTATGGGCCAAAAACACATTTGATGAGGGTTCTGGTAAGTGATGTCCCCCAAGACAGTATGATTAAGATGCCCCCTGACCTCAGACAGATTGTCTCATAGGGTGACGCATCTGGGATGTTTGAACTTGCCGATGTTTATAGACACTAATGGGCCCATATACAGTACATTATTTTATTGCAGACGTGATGTAACAACACATACGACAAGAACAGTGTGGGTTTATTGCTGTAGTTCACCAAAAATCATTATTTTGCTATGATTTTATTCTATACATTTGCAAATGACTCATGTTTAAAAAGTTTGGCTGCTTCTGATACAGATACAGCTTGGGTTACATCATAGTGCGGCAGTATCATTTTTCCAAAAACGGTGTATGAATCATGAGGTTGTATTTTTAAGATGGAGACCATCCGCTCTTCTTCTATGTGTCCACTTTATGATATGTTTAACAGTACACGTAAAGGAGGCTTTTACCATCTAAACAAAAACGTGTGCCTCAAACCTTCTGAAAAAGGCTTTGTTCCAATTTTTGTCTGATTGATTAGTTGCTAAAGTGAATCTACACTGTAGATTGCTACAGTATTTTGATTATATTGTTAAGTGCTGCTAAACATAGAGTTAGACAGGTTATAAATGTAATTAACATTGGATGTGTACATAAATACTTTTATTCGCTCGCAATGTGATCGGCTAAATCAGGACTCAACAAACCAAATGATCTTTTTCCCATTGCTTCGAAGTCTAATCTTTATGTTTTTCTGAGTAGTCTCACTAACTAAGTGCTTGTTCTATGGCCACACACCTGTTTAAACTGGATTCTCATCACACTTTCACTAATTAACATCCTTCCAGGTTTATATAATGTTCCACTGTTTATATAATTCCATCCATTTATCTGGGAAGCTCTTGTAGTTTAACTAAGGACAGTGGAGTATTTGACAAATGTATTTATACACATTTTTACAACCATGGTAGGACCATGGTAGGCAGGAGAACATGCAAACTCCATGTAGACAGACCCGAAGTGGGACTCGAACCCAGACATTGGAGTTGCAAGGTTCCATATGATGTGTTAGAAGTTGGTTAAGTGGGTTATCGTAACCTCAGTATTTTCTTTGCTTGATGTAGACCAAAGATTCGATCCTTATTAAATAGCACATTTATTGGGCCAGACAGTATTTATGTTTGTATAATATCATCCTATAACTAACATTTTTGTTTTATTTATTATTATTATTATTATTATTGTTTTTCTTTATCAGTAGTAGTACAGTAGTTAGATAATATCCATCTATCTAGCTACTGTATCTACTGTCTGTCTGTCTAACTATTACATTCATTTAAACAGCTAATCCTGACAGTAGGGGCTGTAATAACATCGTTGTCACAAGCTCTACATATTTCCTTGTTTTAAGTTTACGCACAACTGTGTGTCTAAGCTTCCATCAAAATGCTTGATTGTTGCAAAGTTTTTTCACAATAATCACCACATCTTACCTTAACCTCCCTCAGATTTTTTTTCTTTATTCATGCATTTTTGACCATTACAATATCCGTTTATCAGTCACTCATTAATCGTTTTTATTTAAAAAAAAGCTTAAAAAATAAACCGATAGAGTCCGGACTTTAATTCTGTCTGTGATTTAGTTACTCTATTAACTCCACCGTCACGTTTTCTCACCGCTTCAGTTTTTCACTCGTATATCTCATTCCTGCTGTGTGTTACTGTGTCCTAGAGTGCATGTGTGTGTCACTAACCCTGACTGTCACTCCTGTATATCTGTCTAATTTATCAGTCTCTTGTAGATTGTCAGCAGCCTGCTGCACCAGTACCGCCACTCTCCCGACAAGTGAGGAGTGGGAGGGTATACACGGCTCGCAGGTAACCTGCCCCACAAAGGAGCTTCGTCCCTCTGTTTAGTTACCTAGCAGAGTAGAAGTTGTGTAGGATTTGACGTATAAGCTCTTGAATCATTTTAGCACACCATTCCAAAAAAGTCATAACTGAGCATGCTCATGCTGTACACATTCCCTTTAGTGCTTCATGTCTAAATTCTTAGACCTTGAGTTTATGTTTGCTTTGGCATGGGGTCGGGTTGATTCGGCTACAGAACATTATAACCTGACTCTCCCTCTGAGTACTATAGAGACCCGGGTTAATATACAACAGGTTTAGAGTGATAGCACAGCTTTATTATCATGCACGTACACCCTTCGTTTTATATAACATAGTAAAGTTACTCATTCTCAAAGCTTGCTTGCCTTTTTCTTGCCGCCACTGTACTGTACACTGTATGTCTTTCCCATGTTGTAGATATTTAACATGTTGCACTCTGCAGCATTTTAACTCTTCATATAACAGGTAGGCTTTTTAAAGATATACAATTGTATAGTTTTAAAAAGCATTTTTATTTTTTTTGTCCCCGCATAGTTGTAGTACTAATATTGTCATAACACTTCGAGAAGACGAGCCACAAGAAGCCAACTCCAGACTTCCCTGCGACCCTTTTAAATGCCTGGCACATCACTCCAGTATACCTGGTCCTTAGCCCCTCCCACTGGTTCCCCGCATCCCACCACTTTCTGTCGTCCTGCCTACTTCTACTTCCGCAGAACTAACCAGGGGACATGGTTTTTAAACATCCGGTAAGGTGCTTCTCTTTCTGTGTGACTTCAAATGGACTCGCCCTGTTTTAACCCACGTTGGTGAGCCACGATAATGAACTTTGCTCTCAATGCTTACAAATTAACACATCTTCCATTGGAAAGAGAGAGAATAATAAGGACTGGAATTAACTTTTAATTTTTTTTTTTTTTTATCTATTTATGTTCTATTTATTTACTTTATTTATCTTGTGTGACTGGAATAAATTTTCATTTGAAAACTTAAAAGGTGCAGCTTTGCTGTTGATCTTTTTAATATGAGCAGCTAAGTATATAAAATATTGGCTTTTATTCCAAACATAAAACTATGTTTAAAAGCATCTAAGTGGGCTAATAACATGTATTGTGTTCATCAGTAATAAACATTAATTTATAAAAAATTAACGGCTATTAGCTTAAAAAAATGTAAAGGTAAAGTCCACGTTTTTTTTTTTTTTTTTTCCAAGGAAAAATGAAAGTGTTATTCATCAATAATCTTGGCTTGAGGTGTTACATAATAGACCAGAACAAGTTAAATCGAGTACTAATTCTCTTGACATGCCTGTGATTATGAGACATTGGGTTTTGGCCTGCGTGAAACCTTCTACTCTGTTCCAATTAAAGTGATATGATATTATCATTAAGTTTTGATGCAACACATAAGGTGTGTTTTATTAATTTATATATTTATGTATGTATTTTATTTATTTTTTTGCATTGCATTATCATAAAGATTATATTTTATACTTGTTTTTTTACAGTTGATGTGAGCAAGGTAGGGAAGATTGTTTAAATGTGAGTGACACTGTAAAAGTTAAAAAGGCAGAGAGTGAATACTGGCCACAATTTGGTCTGATCATGCTGTGCTGAAACTTTCAACAGTGTCAAACCCTAAAACCTGTATACAGCAATTGAAATGTTTTGGATCATATTTTCTCTAAAATGGTGATGATGGATGTAATGTTTGTCTTTGCTCATGCTTCTCTCCTTCTCTCACCTGTGATTTAAGCACAAGCGCATTAATAATCTCAATAATGATTTGGTCTTTATACTGTCAAACATACCAGCAGGACAATTTCAGATGTTTTTTCTGATTTCAGATGCTAATAAAAGTGTAAAGGAAATTGTTAAACTACTGAATGCAATCTGCACTCTTTCAAAAGGTAAGCGTCTTTGGAGAAAGTGGAACAAAGTTGAGTTCTCTAATGACACTGAAAAAAGAAGTCATCCGATGAATGGTCTCATTGAGACGCCTGTTTCAGTCTTCCTGGTACTTCTGGTACCATATCAATCTCTTAGTTTACATGGAAGGGCGTTTGATTGTTTTGTATGAGACGATTGTGTTCAGTTTGAAATACTGTGGTTGCTTCATGTGCACAGTGGTCTAATAAGGAAATGAAGTGATGTACACTGAACTGGACAATCACCCTCCTTGTTTCTGGTGAAAGCATAGTTGTGACAGCAGGACATAATGATACACTGCTTTTTGTGTAAATGTATTCTCTTGTTAATAATATCATGATTCATGTATTTGTTCATGAAATAAAATCGGAACTCATGATTCAGTTCTGCATGTTGTCAAAGGCTGATGTTCAGTAAATGGTGTGATGTGTGAATGGACCTTCTTAAGACACACTGAAAAGTAGAAGACTGAAGATTGAGTTAGAAGGATAAAATGAGGACAGCAATGCGCAATGTCTGGTTTAACATTACAAAAAGTTAATTCATCTTCAGTAACTGCTTTAGCCTAGTCAGGATTGTGGTGAATCCAGGATAATCCTGGGAACACTGTGCACAAGGCAGAAATACACCATGGAGAAGATGCCAGTTTCTCATGAGATATTATGTACACATTCACCTTGGAGACTATTGAGAGGAACCAATTCACTTATTGCCAATGGAGCTGCTTGGAGTGAGATTCTGTAAATAAGGGCACTGGTTCTGCACATACCCGTCTCCGGTGCCACTATTGTGCATGCCCTGACATTTTATCTATCACTAACCATACACCTCTCCCTCCATGGTTCAGGTACTGTATATTTAAGAATTGCAGTGTTAAAGTGAAACGACAGATGCATGTGACTGTATTTACACATGGTACAACTAAAATAATCACCCAAACAAATAAAAATGAAATAGGGCCTACCTTTACCCAGCAGCCAAATTACCTATGTACTCTTCAGCGGCTCCATGTAGGACAGGTAGTCAAGTAGGCTTTTATTGTCACTTCAACCATATACAGTACAGTACACAAGGACCAAGGTGTTACATGCTACAGTACATAAATTAACGACATAAATTAACAGAAACTAACTAGATAACTAAGAAACCTAATTAGCTGGCTAGCTGAGACAAGATAGATTGACATGAAAACATAAATTAACAACATAAATTAGCGCACGTGCAAATGTGCAAACAAGAGCGACAAAGTGACAAAGCGACAACATGACATTACAATACGTTGTGGCAAAGAGTTGAGGTAGTGGGAGGAGAAACAGTAAACGTTACATAACTAGCAGCAAGGACAAATTGCAATCGCAAATTAGCAGAAGCATAGAACTCTGGGCCCTATACATAAGCGATCTCAGTGGGTCCCTTCCTTTATTGATCCATATTTCTCATATTTCAATCCAGTCATTCGGGCCCTGTGTATTCAGTCCCGCCCCATCCCTAACTACTGTATGATGCCCCTGAGGCCAATAAAATTATTTACACAGGACAGAGAAAATTACAATATTTGCATTGAGAATACTCGCTCACTTATCATCTATACCATTTTATCCTGTATACAGCGATGTGGGGAGCCTGGAGCCTATCTAAAGAGACTTTGGAAAGAGGGCACGAGGTGAGGTACACCCTGGATGGGGGGCCAATCCATTGCAGTGCACACACACAAACATTCACTCACACACTTATTAACACACTACGGGCAAAAAAATTTTTTGGGAAAACCAATTAGCCTAATCTGGATGTCTTTGGAATGTGAAAGGAAACCGGAAGAAACCAATCAAGCACGGGGAGAACATGCAAACTATACAGAGGTGGGAATTGAACCTGGGCAGGAATCAAACCAGGACCCTGGAAGTGCAAGACGACAATGCTAAACACCAAGCCACCCTGCCGCCTGCATGGAAATTATTGCTACACAAAACACTGTGTCACTATTTATATTCAAAAGAACACTCAGGGGCTAACAAACTTGAATAAGCGAGAATACAACAAAACACACGCAATATTTTGTGAAATGCTCAAAATTAAAGCCGTTTGTACCTGACTGTGATTTTGCTTTTGTCATCCACAGACAATTACTTTAAATATAAAAGCATGAGATATTGGAAGTATGGGATAAGAGCGTGTGTAGATGAGTGATTATGTGTGATTAGTCTCACGTTCAATGCATGAAAGTTGACAGGTCTGCTTATTACCCTGTTATTGGAAGGTAGGAACCCAAACAACTCCTAATTTTCAAGTATACATTCTAAGTGATACATTTAGATTTTATTATTTGCCGTTAGAGGCAAATACTACATGTCTTTTGGGGAAAAATGTTTATATTGGATCTCAGACCATTATAACGTACATTTAAGCCACATTTTCCAACCCACAAGTTATTTAATATCTTACTTATTTCTCCATCTATTATGGAGACCAATGGTGTTTACCCTTGTATTTATTCCCATTTTACAAACGTGAGAGGACATCTGGTCAACATTCACATGCGCGTTCACACACTACAGGCAATTTGGGAACACCTTTCCCAGAGGAAACCCACTAAGCATGGGAAGAACATGCAAACTCCATGCACACAGACCCCAAGGCGGGAATCGAACCCGGACCCTGAAGGTGCAAGGTAACTGTGCCGCCATCTTGCTTAATACTCGATTAAACTGATAAATAAATGTTTAAGTTTTTATTATCGCTTTTGTGTTGTGTTATTTTCTTTAAAAAAATAAATACTGTCTGTGATGTAGCATGGTAGCTAACTGGTTAAGTGTGACTAGTCTGTGTTGTGCTAAATGGAAATCTGTTCAGTTACATGTAGATGTTTAAACACTGGTGTGGGTTTCATTAAAAGCTGGAAAGCTGGAATAGAAGTACATGATACTTATGTCTTTACTATAAAGTGTTTAATATTCATGTACTAAGACTTGAACCATGCTACTGTGTAATAGTGTTTTTTTTTCCCATTCCTAAAATGAGCAGCTAGCTGGACAATGCTCTCTTTCAGCCCTTACAGGTGGTTTGGACTTTTCAGCACTTAAATTCAAGAGGTTCAGGGCCAGCTTCTTTCCCACAACCATCACACTGCTAAACTACACTAGACCGTTAAACCACGTAAATCACTTATACCAACTGTACAGAGTACTCAGTACAGTTGGTATAA
>JAQQZT010000038.1:10639219-10651357 GCA_030068275.1 Clarias platycephalus | reverse complement strand
GTGTGTGTGTGTGTGTGTGTGTGTGTGTGTGTGTGTGTGTGTGTGTGTGTGTGTGTGTGTGTGTGTGTGAGAAAACCAACGATAAAAATAGCGCTGCTATTTTCCACTAACTGTCCTGAGATTGAAACGATCGAAGTTATTTACATTCTTTCATCCAGCGGTTTCTCAACCCGCCCAGTAGAGCCCTAAATTCAGTCTGCAGTTTTGCTCTCTCCCAGATCCTTCTCCAGTAATACACGACCACAGTTTACAGTTTCATAAGTCTCCTTAACCGTGATCACTGTGTCAGTGAATGAGTAAAAGGGGGGGGTAATCTTTTATTTTTTTTTTATATTTAAGCTCATATTAAATTTTCTTGAAACAGTAACACCTTGATGTACAGTACGTGTCCACATGACCATGGTTTTGTCAAATGACTGTGTCTTGCTTCCCAGAGAGGAACACGGTAGGTAACACCGTGCACGCTCTGACTGAACCAGTTTCAGGGTCACCTTTCAGATCATGTTGTCAGATACGAGAAGTCTAGCGAGTGTGACTGCTGACATTAGTTCAGGTTTGACTCACCGCCACTTTCAAGGTCACTTTTCAGAAGAGACCGAACGCTTTGTTTCAATAGTACACATAAGGCACACGAAACCTGTCGGACCATGTGATGTGATGTGGTGTGGTGTGGTGTGGTGTGGTGGGGAAGTTACAAAAAAAAAAAAAAAGTAATCTACTATAAATTAAAATTGTAATTTGATCACATTACTAATTATTAGGTGTAAAAAGCAATCGGATTTCTAATTACGTTACTTTTAAATTACTTTGAAAACATCTGTCAGAGCGTTCTCCTCTGAAGGGCGTGCGCGCGAAGGGGCGAGGCCGCCAGGTCGGGCCAGCTGGCGATAATTAATGTTAACGGATCTCTGGATTTGCGCGCGAAGGGGTGCGTTAAAAATGCCCAGCTTTTTTCCCTACCTTCGCCTCGTGTCCGCGTGTATGCGGTGCCACCCATTTCAAAAAGAGTGAACCCGTTACAAACATCAAATGTAAAACTACAAAGCTTTCCGAGGATTGATTAAAGCGCATGCTCGTTAACTGATCCTGCCGCGCAAAACGTGATTTTTAAATGCATTTTGATTATTTAAATTTTCTCCCTAATTTAGTCGTGTCCAATTCCTCCCCGTCACTAGGGGGCTCCCACATTAAGGCTGCTACTACCACTCAGTCGGGAGGGCCGAAGACTATCACGTGTTTCCTCCCAACCACGCGACGCCAGCCGACCGCATCTTTTTCGAACTGCTCACTCACACACCGTTAACACGGCGTAACACACTCGGAGGACAGCGCTATCCGCTCCTTCCGCTTGCGTGAGCTCACAGACGCCCCTGATTGGCTGTAGATGTGGGAGCACGAAGTACCTCTCATCCCTCCCCTCTGAGAGAGCTCGGCCAATCAGTTCTCTCTAGACCTCCGGCTGTGAGAGGTTACAGCATCACCCGGGAATCGAACCAGCGATCTTTAGCACTTTACCACTGCGCCGCTCAGAAGCCCCGCATTTTTGATTGATTTTTAATTACTACATTTGTAACGCTTGTAACGTGATGTTATCGACATTGGTAACTGTAATCAAATTATAGGCATTTAACATGTAATGCACATTACTGCGTTATCAGGAAAAGTAGAGATTAGATCGGAGTAACACGTTATACCCTGCAGTTTGTTCAATTTTTTACAGTTAGCAGGTAATTACTGGAAAATGGTGCAGGACCTGTTTGTGTTTGTCACATCTCTCTTGCCGGTACATGTCTGAACATATGCGGTTTAACACCCAAGGCACGTTCACAGCACACTTCTGTCTTTCCTCAAAACACCGTAAGACTAAACTAATTTGAATAAAGCTTCAGCATAGGTATAATCTCCGAGCAGTTTATTCCTAGGCGGTTGACATTCTTGCATAAGGAAAAGGATTTAGTGGAGGGGAAGTGCAGGTTTAGAATGTCATGCTTTAGTAGATTCCTGCAGTGTCGCATGTCAGCTGAGGGGATTAGACTTCAGCTGCTTGAAAAGTTGCAAAAAAAATCGGCTAAAGAAGCACTTCCTGAAGCAATCCATCGAGCCTCAGCTTTACCAAAAAAACAGCAGCCAGGGCCACGGGGACGATATGATGCTGGATCAGGTTGGATTAAGGAACATGTTGGAGCACTTGTGAAGATTTCCACAAGATATCAGAAGATTTTTGGAGTTTGTCTGGAAATATTTTAGCCTTAAATGGATCTTTGAAGATCTGTATCAGCATACTCTAGAAATGTTTTTTGCAATGTCTCTTCACTGCATGGATATGAGCAGAAGTGTACTTGTGGTTTAGAGTTTTTTATTTATGTATTTGTTGTCCAACATTAGTATAACTATAGTAACGAGCACTGAACGTACTGTAATGCAAAAGCTTGCATAATGTTGGAGCATGCCCCTGTTGGGAGAGTAACTCTTCCTCTGTAAAATGGCACTTACAGTACACAACATAGCCTCCATCATTGATGTCCATTCCGCTAGTACCCATCATCACCACTTGGAAGTCCTGAGAGTTATTTTAGTTATTTTGTTTTCCGTTTTGTTAATTTGGTTTTGAATTTGTTATTTTGTTTTGGGTTTTGTTATTTTGTTTTCAGTTTTGCGTTTGTTTTGCACTTCAGGGCCACCGTAATTTTGCCTTCAGCACTCATTTTTATAAGCTTTCTGGAAGGAGTCTCCAGTGTCGGTACTTTTATAAAGTTTTCAGACATGACAAAAGCTTTATGACACAGGACGTAGCATGACAATCTGCATTTTACTGTTTTTGTTGTTGTTGTTGTTGTTGTTTTTTAGTTCATATTAGAGGAAATTGACCCAAAAAAAAAAATATTGGTAAATTAGTATTGCAAAAAAAACAAAAAAAAAAGTAAGACATGTTGGTATTGGAAAATAATTGCCACACATTCAATATTTTTTTTTCCATAGCAACATACCTAGTCATGTTTTATTCTGTACAAACCATTCCTATATGCTTAAGCTAAAAAAACTAATAATAATAATAATTTTCTTATTATCGTCAAAAAACATCAGGTTCCTAGAGTTAAGTGTAATTAATTTGAACAGTTAATAATTAAGAGTAATTATTCAATTATTTGTCACATCTACCTTTCCAGCACAGTGAAATCTTTTTTTTGCATATTCAAGTGGTCAGAGCACAGGGTCAGCCAGGAGACGACGCCCCAGGAGCAGATAAGGTTAAGGTCCTCCTCAAGGACCCAACAGTGGCAACTTGCCTGTGCTGGGGCTTGAACCCCCAACCTTCGAACCCTCAACCAATTGAGCCACCACTTCCCACCCACTGTTGTCTAAGGATATGAATAAATCTGACGACTACTTCTCACCGCCAATATCGTTCTCGTCTGAGATTGTCTGATGAGCCTGCAGACAATAAAACATTGTTTTTTAAAATTCTGTCTCCCTCTCTCTCTGTCTCTCAGATTGTGGGATTAAGCCTACAGATCAGGCCAGTCGAAAGGAGAAGCAGCGTCAGGGAAGCAGAGCGAGTAACAGAAGCTGCACAGGAGTAAATGGGAAAGGCTCAAGACGCCAGCTTCCTCGGCGTATCAAACCACAAGGTAAAATGAAGCAGACAAGGACCGCAGAGGTTGTCTTTAATACCAGCCTTCACACATTGAACGCTGCATCACAGTATTCTTTCAGTTCAGGCATGGGTTCAAAGTTCAGACCTTTTTATTTGAGTCCAAGTGTTTTGTGTCAATGAATGGTTAGAGCACTAGAGACAGAATAAATAAAATGCAAGTCGAGAATATAGAAATCCTGTATAAACAGGTCGAAATACAATGAAAAATATACCAGGAAGTATTTGTAGTATTTGAAAAGTATTCCAGGAAGTCACTATATAATTTGATTAATAGTTACTCTTCACTAAACAATGTGTCCATCAGTAGTTAACATTGCATTCATGCTTGAACGGAAATATTACAATGATTTCAGTAACGCACAGTTCACATAACGATGTGACGCTTCAGAAAGAAACAAAGGTGCCTGTATTCCTAAAATGAGACAATTACATTTAAACTCGAAATCAGTGAAGAGCAATCAGAATCAGTATTCTAAGAGGACAGTGTGTGTGTGTGTGTGTGTGTGTGTGTGTGTGTGTGTGTGTGTGTGTGTATATGTGTGTGTGTATATGTGTATGTGTGTGTGTGTGTGTGTGCGTGTGTATGCGTGTATGTGTATGCGTGTATGTGTGTGCGCGCGTGTGCGTGTATGTGTGTGCGTGTGTGTATGCGTATGTGCGTGTGTGTGTATGCGTATGTGCGTGTATGTGTGTGTGCGTGTGTATGTGTGTGCGCGCGTGTGTGTGTGTGTGCGTGTGTGTGTGTGTGTACAGTATATATATGTGTGTGTGTATGTGTGTAGTGTATTATGGTTCTCCTAATTCGAGTTTGCTGTACAGTATATAATCACCTGTTATTTGGAGTTTGATTGGATGTTTAGAACTGGGGAAAATTTCCAGCCCTAATGAGAGACGATTCAGTTTAAATTAGAAGACACGAGGATTTATGCAGGCTGTTCGGCGACAAAGAACATTTTAGGCAATTATTTACAATGAAACGTTCTTGTATTTGATCTTGCTCTCACATAATTGAAGTGTAAATGAGGCCCCAAATTTATTTGATCTTGCATCACTTTATTTTCTGTCCAAAGCTTGTTAATCAACCTCGGTGTACATCTGACGTGTGATCAGAAACAGTCCCCAGGCTTGGTTGATTATGGAGATGGTTATAAAACAGGAGTATAGTGATATATTCTAAGTGTAGAACACTGAGTGCAGAATGGTTTACTTTTAACTAAAGGCACTAATTAAAAGCTTATTACTAGACACTTAACATAATTTAAGTGGCCGATTAGCCGTGACATTGTGCCTTGATTGCTAAAAAGCTTTGAATCTCGTACCAAGCAGGGTGAGTCAGTGTCCTTGAAGTGAAGCTGTGTGTCTGGTGTTCAGTGGCACCTCCTTATAGACAAGATATGAAATGGTCACACTGTTTAAAAGGCACAGGGTGAGTGGAGATAAAGTGTCCGCAGCTCTGTTCCTTATGTTCAGGCCTGCCAACCGCCAAAACATGGTATTGGTGCTAGGTGAAAAAGGTGAAAAAGTGAATTTTCAAATAGGATCATATATCACCGTTTTTTCATAATACTTAATGCTTCTTGTCTCCCGATCCACGCTTTGTTTTTTGTAAGGATGCATACACATTTATATTTTTATCAGATTAAATGACACACATTTGCTAAATACAATTTCAGGCCCTTTTATGTACTGTATGTAGTGTCCGTAACTTTTTTTTTTTTTCTAATTCAAATCTTTCAATGATCTTAAAGGTCAGTCAGATGAAACTTGACCAATTTAGATTTCACCTGAAAAAAGTGTATTATTCTAAAATGCTAAATTGTTCAGATATTGCGACATGAATTTGACAGGGTTACGGACACTACGGATTATTTGGGGGGGTGGGCTTTCATTTTGCACAGAATGCTTTAATTTAAGCAACAATTTTTACAGGTCATGTGCTTTTAGATGCTTATAAGAAATATTTGTATCAATACTTATAAAGAAATATGGATAGTCTGCATTTTTTATTATTATTGTTTAAAATGAAAAATATACCACCGTTTTTGGGTCACATATAAAATCATTTCTCTGAAAAGGCTGAAGTTTTTAGAAAAGCATGATTGGTACAAACTTCAGAAGTAGCTTGTTTGCCACTCACATTTTCTGTATTATATGTATAATATATATATTTAAAAAAAATCTAATCAGCATCAAAGACTAGTAGAGGCTGAAAGGATAGTGACGCAACAGGTACTTTTCCTGTTTTAAGTTTTAGCAGTGTAAATGAACTATATGTTGTGTGTATTTCTCTGGTCCTGCACCTTAGTGCCTCCTAAGCCAGTACACCTTCAGACTCCGGTGACCGAGTTGTGTAAGCCGCTGGGCAGGAGCTCACCCTATAGCTCCAAGATGGAGGAGGAGGGAGGAGGTGGAGTGGGAGGTGTGGGAGGAGGAGGAGGAAAAGGCCGAGTGTCTGACCTCATCAGTCGCTTTGAGGAAAACAGGTACACAATAGGAGGGTTACAGACTTTGCTTTTGCCTTGTGCTTTCTTCTTCCTGGTCTTCTTGCTGCTTCTGGAAAGCTACAGAAATGCTCTTAGATGTCGCTTACTGTAGATAAGCAACATAATCAAGCGCTTGATGCTAAAGCTAAGCACTTTCTATTATCTGCATTTTTCACGTCCCCTAGTTTCATAGTTTTCATTCTAAGATGTAGAACCACTCACTAATTTCTGTAATGTATTCCAGTGGTGGAACCCGCAGGCCATCATTATCACTGTTGTTATATGGCCTCTTCGGCATGGACACTTAAGCACCTGCGCCTTCATCCATTCATGTTACAACAGAATGTTATTGGCTGATGATATAATTGCATGGACAGATATTTCTAATAAAATGGCCGGTTAGTTTATTTATTGTTCGGTCCTTATATTAGTTGGCCTGTTTGTCTGGTCCTTTAAATGATATGGCTTTATTTAAACCTCACTATTGTATTCCCTAGCAAGTAGGTCTATAAATAATGACTTAATAAAATAAAATGGAATAAAAAGTTCTGTAGTGCCAATAAATTATTTGAATATGATTATGCAAATTAAAATCATATGTATAACATTTCAATAGGGGACAAATCTGTGTTATGGATGTCCCATGGATTTACAAAGGTCAGCCAATAAATCTTACAATCGCTTCAAGCTGTAATAAATAACGTTATTCTTTTGTTTACCGGACATGTTCTTGGTCAGTTCTTGAAGTTGATATGTTGGAAGCAAAGAAAAATAGGCAAGTGTAAGAATCTGAGTGAGTTTGACAAAGGCCAAATAGTGAAGACTGGATGAGTGGGCCAGAGCATCTCCAAAATGATCTTGTTGGGTGTTCCTGGTCTGCAGTGGTTAGCACCTACCAAAAGTGATTCAAGGAAGGAAACGAGGGAACCAGTGACAGGGTAACGCGCAACCAAGGCTATTTGTGCAGGCTCATGTGCAACCAAGGCTTGTCCACCTGCTCCCACACCAGAGCTAATGTTAAAGAAAAGTTAATGCTGTCGATGATAAAAAGGTGCCAGAGCGCACAGTGCATCATTGCTTGCTGCATACTCTATGAGGCTGTGCGGCTGGAGACTGGTCAGAGTACCACCGAGTAACCCACTGCTGGAAGCACCTGAAATGAGCAAATGAAAATGAGAAGTTCCATGAGCCAGGGAACCATAAAAGAAGGTGGTCTAGTCTTTTTATTTACATCAAGTGGACGGCTAGGTGGGTGTACAGTACAGTATATCGCTAATCTGAGACAAGCTGACAGAGGAAGTGTGATGCTCTGATCAATGTTCTACTGGAAGAACTTGGGTTTTGGCATTTATGAGAATGTTACTTTAATATTTCCCATCTACCTAAACACTGTTGCTGACCAAGTGCACCCCTTCATGGCAACAGTATATACGTTACAAAGAGTTCTGGATGTTGACTTGGCTTTTAGATTTCCCTTATTTCAGTCTGATCAAGCATCTCTGGGATGTGCTGGACAAAGTCCAAGCCTTGGAGAATCCGCTTCACAACTTAAAGGCATGCTGCTACTGTCTTAGTGCCAGATACCACAGCATATCTTCATGGAACTAGTCGAGTCTACTGTTTCAGTGGGTCAGATCTGTTTTGGCAGCACAGATCTCAGATCAACGAGGCGGCACTCTCAGGTGGTCTGCCAAATGCCTAAATGTGGTATAGTGGTTAACACTGTCGCCTTGCACCTCCAGAGTCCGGGTTTGATTCCTGGCCAGGTTCGATTCCCATATCTGTGTGCATGGAGCTTGCATGTTCTCTCCGTGCTTGGTGGGTTTCCTCCGGGTTCTCCGGTTTCCTCCCACAATCAAAGACCTGCAGTATTGGCGTTCCCAAATTGCCCGTAGTTTGTGAATAAGTGTGTGTCTGTGTGTGTGATGGATTGGCACCTTGTCCAGGGTGTATCCCGCTCGTCCCCCCGGCCTCCTGGGACAGACTCCAGACACACCGCGACCCTGAATACAGGATAAAGCGGTATAGACGATGAGTGAGTGTTCCTGGATGATAAACTGTGAGATTTCCTGTTCTAGTAATGTTGGTACATAGAGAGAATAAAGTCACTAGATAATGCTGCCTGAGGACGAAAAAAAACCTGACGTATTAATAATTACCCCCTCCGCCTGGGACATTCAGTTTCATGTTCCATGTCATTTGATTATGGCTTGGCTACTAGCTCAGACAGGTTTCCAGTCAGATACAGATGAGAATAATTTTGCGTTATCGAAGGTAGCTTGTGTTCCATAACAACCGTGTTATTGCTGTATTTGCAGTCTTGTCGTGCCTTTTTCATTCAGGCACAAATATGAATAAAAGGTAAGAAGCACCAAAGCATCAGTAACTGAATGTCACCATTTAGGAAGAGCCACCCACTGTCGTAATGCACCTTTATTTCTGTAACAAAAACGATGAAGTACACACTTTTCCATTTAAAATCGCTGGGATCAAGTGACCTATACAAGATGCAGGATCGGACACACAGAAGCAACACACACATTTTTACTGTCAAGAGAAAATCCACCACAATGTTCATCATGCAGACCCCAGTTGTCCATCAAACATATTTTATTTGACTGTAATTTGACTTTTACTCGTTTAAGGAACTTGTTCTACTCTGTTGACACTTTAAAAAAAGGTTTTAATCAAATATGGTTTTAAAATTCATAGAAAAAAATAATTTTAAACATTTTAAACAACAACAAAAATGCTTCTCGCCATGAATATAACCGTAGAAGCTGGCATGGCGTTTAAAAAAGAAAGAGACAAACGATGAAGTCGACAGTGTACTGTCAGTTTCAAGGCTGCACAGGAAGACTTTATCAAAAAGTAGAAGTCGGGTGACTTCCAGTTGCGAGAAATGGTTTCTTAACAAGCGCTGATGGGAAAACAACAGACGAGTTAGATTCCGAGCGAGCAAGCCAAAGAGCGCTTTGTAATTACTGTACCAAGATTAGATTTACAATCTGAAGCCTAAACATCGGCATGAATGTATTTTACTGTTTACTTCTGTTTTAGATGCGGCGGATCTTATATACACAGTTTACCGAGGCTAGACTGCACCCTGCTGGTGGAATTCAGCAAATTAATCATAGTCGAGTCGTATAGTTTTTATGACTCGGGTTGTAGTACATACACACACAGACGACCAGTCAGAAGTTTGGACACGCCTTCAAATTCGATGGTCTTTCCTGATTTTTATTTCTCTCTGCATTGGAAAAACAATGCTGAAGGCAAAATATGCAATGATCTACATAATGCAACGAACAGTTGAGATTGAGATGTGACTGCTACAGTACTTGTGCTCTGTAAAGAAAGCCATAACGGCTCTAATCTGAGGTCTGGTTAATTGATGATTTCTGAGGCTGGTAACTCTAAATGAACTTGGTTTCGGTCTTGGGTTTTGCAAATACGCTGAATTGTACTGGAAAGTGTCCCCACTGGTACTTGACTTTGACTGGTACTGCCCTAACACGTGATTTTGACTCATGGGAAATTTGACAGGTCTTCAGATGGTACAGAATGTTGCATATCTGTATAAAATCATCTGACTGTATGGAAAAACAAGTCTATATAAAGCCAGGGTTGGGGCTAGACATGGGGTCTGCGATTTAATTAGTTTTTTAGCCCATCATGATCAAAGTTATTATATTCAGTATTATGTTTTAATAGTTATAGTCTGAAGTCGGCCTATAAATATAGTTACTTGGGTCTCGAGTGTTATGTCAGAGGCAAGTTCAGGAATAAAACCCTCAATGTATCATATTACAGTAGCATCAGGTTGTGTGTAATTTATGTTACACTTTAAAATGTTTCAATTCCTAAAATGAATGAAACCACGGTTTATTTTTCGAAGGAGCGGGCACTGGACGCGGAATGGAATTATGTGCCACCCACAACAAGCCGATCTCTACTCTATAAATATGCACACGTATACACACAGACATCCTGTTTGTGTTTCATGTCTAATGACGTCATTGTTGTTTTACATCTTGTGTAGGGGTTGTGCTCCTTATTGTGTCACTAAATTCAAGTTCCTGTGAACAGAGAGGGGAACATGTTACAGTGACATTAGCAGTAGCAAAGTTGTGGCAGGTTGTGTTCCAAATACATGAAATATAATAGTCGATTATCCTGTGCCTTTTCTTTACTGGATAGTTATTAATCGTAGCTTACTTATATTAGCATGTAGTGTACCTCAGTGCTGTTGAATACTCAAATTGGATTGGACAGATGGGGTTGGGTTTGAAAATACAATGTCTGGCCAAAAATAAATAAATAAAAGTTGCACCATGTAATATTTTGCTGGACCACCTTTAGCTTTGCTCATGGCACACAATCTTATGCAAAGTCAAAACATTTATTTTCCGCATCGATCTTTGGCCAAACTCTTGTGCTGATGATGCAAGAGTGGAAGTCTTCTACAGCACATCCCGAAGACTGTCAATGGGGTTATGGTCCGGACACGGTGGTGACTAATACATGTACTAAAATGGTTTCTAACACTCCGAGAACCACATTTTTCCTGTTCGAGTCCTAGAATATATCGTACTATATGATAGTGTGATAACCTGGTCATTCAGGTCATCAGCTGACTTCATTTAGTGCCACGTAATGTTGCTGAGCCTAAACCTGACCAACTGAGGCAAACCCAGATTATAACACTTCCTCCAGAGGCCACTCTGCGTGACGGTTGTACCGCTTCATGCGTTCCCTTTTTACCCTGATGCTTTAGTTGTTTTCTTTGCTTGATCCAGACCAATACATTTCAGAAACACAGTAACGTCGTTTTACACATTCTGAATCAGTTAGGGTTAAAATAACTGTTGCCAGCTGAAACATATTCATCGCTCCAGTAATTATCCAACCAAAGGATCTTAAGTATTTTGGCCAGAGTCATAATGTAATATTAAACGGATTAAAGAAGCATGTTGTTATGTACAGTAACAAAGAAAACCATTGCATCATGATGATGCTTTCTGCAAGGAGATGTACAGTACAGTATGTTTAAGTCCACCATGAGAACGTCTTCAGGAATAAAGGATTTGCACTTCCTACAGTAGCTTCTCTGTAACCTGAGTAGCTGTGGTTTTGTCTAATTAAAAAAAAAACATGACCAGTAAGAGAATATTTACTTTCATTTTATTTCAATGTTCCACAACATTGATTCCGACTATACAAGTACACAATAAATAAAAAGAATGTTCATAAAAATGACGAGTGATACCATTATTGTCTTGGTCGTGCACATCTATCTATAAAAAATACATTTTGAGCATTTTTGTTTTGTGCAGCCTGTACTTTTAGTATGCTAATTAGGCCCAACCTCCCTTCAATGGCACTGAGATCACATGACCTGAGACCTCATTATAATTTTCTTCAAAACAGCCATCACGGCAGACACAGAGCCAACTCGAGTCCGCCATGAAGATTTTTCACTCGTTTGGGTTTCCGACATCTTGTTTGTTTGTTTGTTTGTTTTGACACCTTGTCACGTGATCGTTGCATTTGCATACTCATTAATATTCATTAGCGACTGCCAAAGATGGGCTTGTACACGGGATCAGTCTTGAAATCAATGATTTCAATGTTAAAATAAATAAATTAAATAATTTGTTTAATCTTCATTTTAACATACATTCTCACACGTGTAATATACGTTTTGAGAACCATGGATGGTCGGTGTCAATCTTTAAACATAACCGATCAAAAGCGCGGTACCTTTTTAAATGATAAAATCGAAATCGTCATTATCGGATCGTTTTAGTATAAAAACACTTGGAAAATAATAAAAATAATGTCAGGGTAGCAATATCACAGTATTACTTTAATTAATTAATTAATTAATTTTTCTATACCAGCGTATTGCGGTGTTAAATTCCTTTCATACAGTATAGAGTAAAACTCATATTTCTTTAACCAGATTTTTTTATTTTATATTTTATATATTTTATATAT
>JAQQZT010000038.1:10628672-10639025 GCA_030068275.1 Clarias platycephalus | reverse complement strand
GAGGTCTGGCCCTGTTTTTTTTTTTTTTTTTTGTGTGTGTATGAAAAGTCTATAGAAAGCAGAATTCTCACTGTGGATCATCTTTACCCTCCACCTGCACTGCTAAGCCCATGGGTGAAGAGTTTCTAAAGACTTAAGCAGAAATGTAGTATCACTACTGTACATGTTCTGTCTGTCAAAGAGCTTGTGTGTGTGTGAATATAATCTTGGCACGTGCTCTGAAGTAGGGCAGCAGGCTATCTCTCGGGACGCGGTGCGGCGGTACCTCCTCAACCTATCCTCCTCTCTCTCTTTTCCTTTGCATGTTCCTCCCATCCTCCTCTTCCTTTTTATTTTTTATTTTTTATTTTTTTTATATACCTCCCCTGACCTGCATGCTCTCACATCCTCTGCTAACCCGCATGCGCACTTCAACACACACATACACACAATGTACTGCCCTACTTGATAGAGGAAGTTTGTGCAGCTAGAGTGGAGTATTTTTAACCCAGACACTCACATTTTCACACATGCTCTCTCTCTCCCTCTCTCTCTGTCTCTCTCACGCTAGATTCCCCACCGCCTTGCAAATTCTCAAGACAGATACCGGTGCTCTTCATACATCAGAGGCTGTTTTGTTTATTAGAAAAGCAAAAAAAAAAAGAAGAAGAAATTGACCTAGCTACTTTCTATCTGTTTTTTTTTTTTTTTTTTTACGCGCAGACACCCAGAAAAGAGGGACGGCTCTCCACAGAAACACGCCGCCAAAGCTGGTAAGGGCAGTCCGGTGCACAGGAGTTGCCAGAAAGCAACAGACACTAAAGAGCAGCCTCAGGACGGCAGCGACAGCCATGACCACACGCCGTCTACCAATGGAGTGTTAGGTCAGATGGACAGAAACGGTGATGACAGCGGAGCTGCGAGACCAGACGGCGAACCGCTGCTGAATGGAGAAATGGTGGAGCAAAGTTCGGATGGGGACGCAGACGCGTCGCAGAGTTTCACTGAGAAAGAGGATGAGAGAAGGAGAACAGAGACCGAGACCAGCATGGATGAGACCAGCATGGATGACAAGGAAATGGAGCACAAGGTTGGTGTTCTTGATTGTTGAACATTTGCATGTGTATTTGTCATATTCTTTGATATATCGTGTGTGTGTGTGCATGTTGGAGATACGGTACAGTACAGTGTGGTGTTTGCTTGGTGCATATCTCTTCAGCGGGCGGACTCGTTATCTGACACGTCCTGCCCACTGGTGCTATATGAGCTCCCCAGAGTTGCCAAGCTGGTGCTATAGAACTATACAGCCTCGTCTAGAGACGATATTCACCTTGAGTAACGCTTCCATTTGCAGCATGATTTTCCTAATCTCTCTGATTAGTATTTTATATTTCTTGCTCTATGTCGGTAATCGATCCCAATGAAGTCTTTGATGAATGGCCGGTTTGTTTAGCTAGATGAAGAAGTTGTTAGCCCAGCCCTGAAAGAACTGACTTCCTCAGTGATGTGAAACCAACATGAATCACGAACAATTTGATAACATTATTATTATTATTATTATTATTATTAGAGGATGACAAATGATGAAATCGTGGTTAGTGTTGGGTTTTTTTTGGTATTCAGACAGTTTTTTTTTTTTTTATTCTTATGCAAGCTAGTTTACCAGCAAGCAAACTGCTTCTTCTTCTTTTTTTTTTTCTTTTTTCTTTTTTTTTTCTTTTTTCTTCTCCTTCTTCCAGCAAGATGTTTGAACATCTTAAAGAACAGAGATTGTAATGTTGAAACGAGACACAGGAACGTTACTCTGATGAAATCAGTGTCGCATGGACAGAAAAGAAGAACCATTCGGACTGAAAAAGAGGACACAGTGAGTGAAAGAGTAGGAATCCATCGGTCTCAAAGTCTCGCCCTCGACACAACAGGAGGACAGAGGGACATCCCCTAATTGAGTTCTCATGCATGCAGATCTTCCTGAACCCTGGTCTGCTTTTCTTTATACTGTACAGTATATCCCTCACTGTGTCTTGCTATAGGGCCGAAAGTATACAGACACCTGACCATCATGTCACAAATATGGACGCCTTCGTATGCTGCTGACGTGTGACGATTTCTCTTCAGCAGGACTAGGACGCCCGAAACCTGTTCCATCATGACGTTGTCCGTGTGCACACAATAAGCTCGATGATTCCACACTTGACATCATCAGTGCCTGACCTCATTAGTAATCTAATGGAAAGAAGAGTAGACGTTCTTATACTGTAACAGCACGTCTGTCAAAACCGGGTACATTTCAGATGGGACGAATCGGTGTCCGTATACTTTTGGTCACACACTGTAAAGTTTGTCTCTTTTCGTTCGCCGTCACCACTAGCCCCTCCTTTACTGTATATACTCGTTTCCTCTTTACCACACTCTCATTTCCTGCCTGCCTCCGACTAGCTCTTTTAATTCCACATCGTGTCCCGTGTACAGTCTTCACAAACACTACCAAACCAAACCCCACCTCATCTTCTAGATGCGATCTACACTTTATATTTTGAGTATTTCATTCATTACGGTTTTCCCTTAAAGTCTATCTCTATTGGTTTTACTGTACTGTATGTTGGCGGCGAGTGCGTCATTCAGAATGCTTCACAGAAAGCCTGCCAGATACAGTACAGTATGTGGCTGCGACTTATAGAGATACGAGATGGACCGGGGACCGACGGAACGCGAGAAGAAAAAATAATAAAACAAAAACACACGCACAAAAAAAACAAAACGAAGGGTTGTACTTTCATGTGGGCGAGCTGTCATGTCTAGGTTGTGGGTGCGAAGAGGTCTCGGATGGAGCTCGAATGTAGCGTGATGTATTTACAAAGTTCATTCATCCCAGCTTAGTACTTACGGTGTGAGTGGAATAAAATTAAACTTCTGGCTTGTTCGTATTTTTCGACCCCGTTTGAGTGATGTAGAAAGATTGGGAAGTGTTGGTGATATTGCTGATCTTTCTGGTCGATGGTTTCTGCTATGTGTACGTGTGTGTCGTGAATAAGCTAGCACTCGTTATATACTGTAGCGAAATATCATGGTGTATTATTACGCTACGTCCCAGGCCGAGACCGGTTATGATCTTGAGTAACGTACGGTACAAATAGCCGGGTTTGAGAAACCACCCGAGCATGCTGACGATGCTATCATTTCTACTTTTGTGTTCTTGCCAGTGTTTTTCTATTGTCTCGTCGACTAGGCGGGGGGGGTTCATGATTAATCCCCCCCACACACCCCACACCGCACCGACTCTTAGAGCAGCACCATGCTTTGTCTTCCTACATACATACAGTACTGTAAGGAAGTTCTCTCTACAGCCCTGAGCTAGCAACAATACAACAATGGCACTGTGTATGTGTGGTATAGAAATAAAGTCACAGTGTGTGTGTGTGTGTGGTGAGAATGAACTTTGGCTCTGACCTTTGGAGTCCAGTTTCCCATTCAGCTGCGACATCCTTAGCATGCAGAGTATTCTGAGCCGTACGTCTTGCTCGGTCAGACGTGATGAATTCAGCTTGCACAGCACACCTGCATGTTTTTCCTGCCCTCAAGGCTTCATAATTATCTAATCATATGACTCCGAGTCGAGCTGTGTAGTGCAACGGCATTCCAGGATGGGAGTTAACAGTAACTAAGGCCAATTCCAAGATCTTGAGAGTGTAATATGAGCTGATAAGGGTGTGTGCGTGTGTGTGCGTGTGTGTGCGTGTGTGTGCGTGTGTGTGCGTGTGTGTGTGGATTCTGATACGTCTCTGTCTTTCTAGACCGGTCGACCTTTTTTATCCCTCATCTCTGAGTCACCATGACTGAGGGCTCGACAAATTATGAGTCTATTATCTTAAATAAAAAGCTCCAGTGTGCTGTATAATAGTTTTTTTGCTTAGACTCATGAGGGCAAGAATGGTAATGATCATAATGTGTGTCAGTCACGTTAGCTGCTTAAATGCATTTATTGTTTATTCTCATTCCTAGTCATTATCCGTGTATGAGGAAGTGACGGAGGTAGAACATCGTGTCGACAAAATCTCAGCAAGGCACTGGCTATGTTACCAGTAGTTGGCTAGTAGTTATGTAGTTGGCCAAAGCACAGTATTGGTGCTGATTTTATTTATGTATTTATTTTTTTATGTTATGCATATAATACAGAAAATGTGTGTGGCCAAAGAAGCTACTTCTGATGTTTATGCAACATGGAAGTGAGCATTCTTGCTTCCTTAAAAATTGGAAGTTGCTAACTTCAGTTGTTTTGGAGAGATGCCCTCCTCGCCCCCCGCCCCCCTAAAAATTCAGCGGTATAAATGATACATAATTGTTATGAGTACTGATAATAAAATTGGTATAATCTTTTAAAATTGTTGTTTAAATAGTTTTTTGATAAAAACTTAAAAAGCAAAAAATCTGTAGTGTCCGTAACCCTGTCAGATTCATGCCGTACTATCTTAACAATTTTTCATTTTAGAATAATTTGCTTTTTTATGTTGGTGTCTTTTCATGTGAAATTTAAATTGGCCAAGTTTCATCTAAATAACTATTACGATCTTGAAAAATTTGAATTCAAGAAAGTTACGGACACTACATACTGTAAAAGGGCATAGAATTGTATTCATCTAATGTGTTTCTCTTTATCGGATAAAAATATAAATGTGTAGCATATTTACCAAAAAAAATGAAGCATGGATCGTGAGATAAGAAGCATTAAGTATTATGAAAAATAGTGTTATATGATCCTATCTGAAGATTCACTTTTTATTCACCTAGGTGAGACGCGTTTTAACACCACATGTTGGTGTTGGTGTGTGCTAAGCAAGAGAGTTCAATACCACTGCACTTTATTTACTGATTGAGAACAGAGGTCACCCACGCGCCTGTGCCTGCCAGACATGTAAATGAATCTGACTGTAAACGCAAGTGCATGGTTCCAGAAGACAGGAAGCTCTAGAAATACTAGTGCATGCTGTAGTCACAGGACTCGGAGGTGAAGCTGCAGTGAAATGCATTTTGTTTATATACAGCTAGTAGGTTTCTTTCCCTCCAGTTATTCAGCAATAAAATAAAAAACACCGTTGACGGTTGGCCTACTGAGCATTTTCTGGCACATAGAAATTAAAGGTTTCAAATGACGTCATCGCTTCCTGCTACTTCTCTCTTCTGTAGGGTTTGATTTTGATTGATCTTCTTTGCTGTTTTAGGAGACGAACGAACAGAAACTCCACAAGATCGCCAGTGAGCTCCTGCAGACAGAGAAGGCCTACGTGGCAAGACTTAACTTATTACAGGTGGGTGTAGCTGCATGTTGTGGGTCCAACAAAAATTTGATACATTAAAGGATGTTGAATATTTCCAAAGCGTTTTACATGTTTTATTTGTTGTATTTAAGCAAAAAATGCTTTAAAAAGGATAAGCATGTAAATTCCGCTCATTGTCACTGAGTACAGCTGATAATTGGGAGAATTACTGTATGTTGTGACTAAGGTTTGTTAATATCGATATTACTTGGATAATGTACAAGTATCACACTATTTAAAAAGCCATAACATTTAACATCATATGACATTAAACTAAAGTGGTCTCAGGATCTTGGGCACCCAAGGCTCACCCCATGCCCATGCCGGGACCAAAGGGCCAAAAAACCAATGCAGCACAAATTGCTAAAAAAAAAGGTCAGTGCTGACAACCAAAGAAAGCCAGCACACCTCACCATACACGGGGCCAAGCAGGCAAAACACCTGCTTCCAAACACCCCTGATCCCAATCCGATCGAGCATCCATGGGATCCACCAGACAAACCACAAAGGGGGGGTTACAGGTCTGGTTCATGCCCCCAACAGTGGCAGCTTGGGTGCCGGGGTATGAACCCCTGACCTCCTGACAAATAACCTAGAGCTTTAACCACTGAACCACCACTTCCTCAACAGAATTGGTGACTTAAGATTAAGATTTCCATCAATATTTAATGTAAGGAATGCTCCCTGTGTTCAGTCACATTTGATTCTTTGTGCATCCAGATATATATTTATCTGTTTTTGTATGTGCTGTGATTTAGTAAGGATAAAACATAAAAGCAAGGAACAGGTTTTAGTTTGAGTTTTTTTTTTCTAAAAAAAAAAAAAAAACTGTGTGTATCTCCAAATACATACAGTTTGTGCTCAGTTGCTTCATTGTGAAGAATTTTACCATCACGATCCAAAACCTGTTCGGAAGGATATGGAATTCAGATGACTTAAGATGCAGAAAACTACTATAAATATCGTGTGATATTTACACGCATCCCCCTCCTCGGCCTTGTTGCGCAGGTGTTCAGTGACAAGCTGATGGAGGAGGCAGGAAAAGGCACGTTCCCTGTGGAAGTGGTAAAGAACATCTTCTCCAATATCTCCTCCATCAATGCCTTCCACAACCAGTTTCTTCTGCCAGATCTGGAGAAACGTATGGGAGAATGGTAAGAGAAGGGAAGAACCCATTTCTCCTTCACTCACCTTATCCTAATCTCAATTAACTGTAAACCTTTTGGATGTATATGCTGTAGGCTAATCTATAAGTACTGCATGAGAAATGTACGATTGTCTTTACAGCTAACCTTTATTTGAAGTGTCTCGTGAATAAGCAAACACGTTATCTGCCCGCCGATCAGTTCCTCCACAGTGGTTAGGGGGTCAGCTGCCTGAAACTGTTTCATTTCCTTTGTATTTTTGGGATGTCTTGCTGCAAAGCGCAACAGTTTATTTTTGACAAGTGTATTTTCCTCTTAAGACACATGGGTGACTCATTGTCTCCTTATAGACGGGTTCCGGATGTGCTTTCAATATCTGATATTATTCTATTTCATCGCCATCGCAGGGAGATGACGCCTCGGATCGGGGACATCCTGCAGAAACTTACACCCTTTCTGAAGATGTATGCAGAATACGTGAAGAACTTTGATAAAGCCATGGCGCACCTGAAGCAGTGGACCGATCGCTCGCCTCAGTTTAAGTCCATTATTCAGGACATCCAGGTGAGGTTTAGGTGCATTTCTTTCCTTCTTTTTTTTTGTTTTTTTTTTTGCATGTGATATTTGTTTAATAAAACAAGAAGTGTAATACAAAACTTGACCTCTCACCAGTTGGTCATTGCCTCCTTTTTGTTTGGTTGTTGTCCCGATTACAGAAGCAGGAAGTGTGTGGGAGTCTGACGCTGCAGCATCACATGCTGGAACCAGTACAGAGAGTACCGAGATACGAGATGCTCCTTAAAGACTACCTGAAAAAGCTTCCTCAGGACCACGTGGACCGGCGGGAGGCTGAGAGTGAGTCATCCCAGTCAAGTCTATCAGCATCTCCGTAGTCTCTGCTAATCAGGTTGTTTTTTTTCCTGACTGATGTCCAAATGAGGTGCAGAACAAAAATGCACAAGATCACATGTCTTTAAAATATGTCTTTAATATTACTGTACATCAGCACTGGAGTCATGAGCTGCCAGAAATAGCCATGCAGCACTGCAAAACTCACATCTTACCAAGTGATAATATTTGGAATATTGTAATAATGTGGTGCCCAATTCATGTATACATGAATCATCCTTCCAGAACCAATTTGAAACCATTGATTTGATAACCTGGTCATTCAGGTGACTTCATTTTATCGCCAGATCATGTTGCTGAGCCTAGACCTGACCAACTGAAGCAACTCCAGATTATAAAACCGCCTCCAGATGCATGATGGGTACATCGCTTCATGTGCTCCCTTCTTATCCCTGATTCACTATCACTATGGAACCTGAACTCAGATCACATGACCTTTTTCCATTCCTCCAAAGTCCATTCTTTAAACTCTCTAGCAAATTCAAGGCTTTTTTTCTAATTATCAAGTTTTTTTTTTTTTTTTTATGGCTATGCAACTTCAACAAGAGTTTAAGTGATCTCCAAGCACATTCACAGTCATCTGATATTTTCTTTTCTTTCCTTTTTTTTTCACCTAATTCAGGAATATACTTCCAGGTTTTTATAATGTTTTAACAAAATTGCATCAATTTCAGCTTCTTAGTTGTTGTCTTTGCTTGATGCAGGCCCTTCTGTATCTTCCTTTTTTTTTTTTTTTTTGACCTGGCAGTATATAAGATTGTTTAGCCTACTTTGAGGCATTTTTACTTTTTATATATAGTTCCTTTTCCCGTAATAAATATGTGAAATTTGCACTTATACAATAATTAAAATTAGCAAGTAAAAACTTTAATAAGTCTAGAAATATATTTAATAATATTTTACCTGGTTTATGGTAATCTTGAACATATGCGGATATTCTCACTAGGAACGATGCAGTGATTCTTTGTATACTGAGGACTTTTGGGTAAACCTATTGTCCAATAACAATGGCGATAACTTCAGAATTGGATTTACACTTAAGCCACATGCTGTTTACACTTGTACAACCGTATCTGATCTGTGTCACACACTCAAAGATGAAATTGCTTAGCAGTGTGAATGCAGCTAAATGTCTCCGATGTATTCCCTGATGCATGAAATCCTTCGTCTTGTTTCAGAGTCGTTGGAGATCATCGCCACGGCAGCCACGCACTCGAACACTGCAATTCGCAAATCTGTAAGTGCTTCCTCTATGCATTTCAGCCTAATACAATTAGAGCACAGTTAAAGTCCATTACCCTCGACTTGCACCAGTACTGAATGAGCTATCTTTAGGATGTGATGGGAATGAGAAGTAATCCTCGATCCTGAGTGTTGCCGTCTGTTCTCATGCTCTCCATGCCGTTCCTCACAGGAGAATCTGAAGAAACTGCTGGAGATTTATGAGATGCTGGGGGAGGAGGAGGACATTGTGAATGCCTCCAATGAGTTCATTAAGGAGGGACACATTCTCAAACTGGCGGCCAGGAACACTTCAGCTATGGACCGATACCTCTTTCTGGTGAGTAATTCATGCAGAATTTATATTCATGCAGTATTCAGAGGAGAAAACCGATTATTAATATTATTTTTAAGAATTTTGAATTGCAGCACTAGTGTTAAGCTTAAAGGTGCATGCTACATGGTGAGGTCGTTTTCCTGTACGATTTTGCATGTACACCCCCTCTGGTAGAAACACGTCACTGCAAACCACTTGAGGAAGAACGTTTCATAATGCGGGTTGCTGTTTGTCATTCTTGACTGCATGGATTAATCATATGGGTGAGAGTGCACATGTTTTGAGACCGCTTTAGTCAGAATGCATCATTTTTGAGCGCAGGCTTGTGTGGTTTGAGTTTATTCAAATCCTACTGGTTTTCGCTGTTTTTCTCACTTTTTCTACTTGTTTATGTAGTATAGTCCTTTTTTTTTTTTTTAAATAAACGAGAGAAAATTAACCAGAATCCAGCTATTCAGGACAAAATGGTGTCAGAAAGCTCCACCTCCTCGACTAGCATTCAAGGCGTGGTTTTGCAGAGCTACCTGAACCTAGTTTATGTGCACTTTTATTAACTATGCCTTTATTTTTCTCCTCCATACAGTTCAACAACATGCTGCTCTACTGCGTTCCCAAGTTCAGCCTAGTGGGCCAGAAGTTTACGGTGCGCACACGAATCGGCCTCGATGGGATGAAGGTGGCGGAGACGTATAACGAGGATTACCCTCATACGTTCCAGGTGTCTGGGAAGGAACGTACCCTGGAGCTGCAGGCCAGGTGAAAATTTATGTTTCAACTATGCAGTGATGGTGCAGGTAGATGTACAGTATAATGATGAAACGTGATTTAAGGTTTTTTAATTCTATTGCCGTATAACGTTGCTGTGCCTAGACCTGACCAGTTTAAACAACCACAGATCATAACACTGCCTCCCGAGGCTTGTACTGAGGGCGCTATGAATTATGGGTGCAGACCAGTATTTTAACCCATCTGAATTGTTCGTTTTGTTTTTTTTGTCATAGTTTACGATATACTGAACTGTAAACCAGATCAAATTTGTCAAATTTAGTGCCGAATCCTGGTGATACTGTACCACTGATGCCAGGAGTCCAATAGTGCTAAAATACCCAGGCTCTATACACATTTCTCTCCCTCTCCCTCTCTCTCTAGCTAATCATAGGTTCCTGTGACCACATGTAGACAGATAGCGCTTTCCTCTGAGTGTGTTACACTGCCTGCCACAGAAAAGATGTGGTTAGCTGCTTTCAGGAAGCATGTGATGCCCTTCGTAGTCCCTGGTTGGTAGCGGTCATGTAATGGGTAGAAAAAACGGACAATGACATAGTAGGGAAAAAAAAAAAAAAAAGAAGTTTTATATATATATATATATTTATATATACAAACCGGATTCCAAAAAAGTTGGGACACTAAACAAATTGTGAATAAAAACTGAATGCAATGATGTGGA
>JAQQZT010000038.1:10617478-10628210 GCA_030068275.1 Clarias platycephalus | reverse complement strand
TCAGCCTGCTCTTTGTGTCTGTGTGCGCGTATGATTGGACACCGTGCCACACACACACACACACACACACACACACACACACACAGACCCCTCCTACTTTCACCTTTACAGACGCACACTCTTTCTCTCTGCTCTACACAGAAACACTGCTCTGTCGCAATTAAAGTGCAAGTTAATTTGTTTTTCTTTTTTTATTTACACCAGTAGTCCATTAGTGTGTCACTCAATCGAGTATCATTAGAGAGATTTCTTGTTTATTTTTCCTTTTAAAGGTAAAGTGCAGGTTAATGTTTTATTTTTACTTAATATTTTGTTAATTATTTTTATGTATTTATTTTTTTTTGGCCTGTGGAACGAATAGTTTGAGTTTCCATTATTTCTTATGGGAAAATTCGATTTGGTTTACGAGTGTTTTGGAATATGAGCCCGTTTCCTGAACGAATTATGCTCGTAATCCAAGGCTCCACTGTAATATATTATTTTATAGTAATGCATTAGTACATTTTCATGTGTCCACCATAAATGTTTGTAATTCTTGTTTGTTTCCTTACTCATCAGCTCTGAACAAGATAAAGAGAGCTGGATAAAGGTAAAGGTTTGTTTCAGTTTGTACTGTTTTCATTTCTCACATGGGGTTTCCTCTGACAGCGGTGTTGATTGACTTTCAGGCATTCCAAGAAACAATCGGGATCTTTCACCAAAAGAATGAGACATTTAAAATGGCTGCTAAAGAAGTGGATGAGGAAGTGTCGGTGAGTATCACCGGTTCTGACAGAACTGCTTCAGGTTCAACACGTTAGTTCACGTTTTGACGATCGATTCTTGACGCGTGTATGCGTTCACGTTTCAGATAACAGACCTGGGAAAGCGAGCACCACGCTGGATTCGAGACAACGAGGTGACCATGTGTATGAAGTGTAGGGAACCTTTTAACGCTCTCACCCGTAGGAGGCATCACTGTCGAGCTTGTGGTTATGTAAGTGACACAATGCTAAGCTTTGCTTCTTATATTGCGTAACGCTTTTAATTATTACTCCATTCATTTAGGAAGAATTGACATGCTTATCCTGGTGGGTGTTTTTTTTTTCTTTCTTTTTCTCAGGTGGTATGCTGGAAATGCTCAGACAATAAGGCTCCTCTGGAGTATGATGGCAATAAGATGAATAAAGTGTGTCGAGACTGTTACTCCATTTTAAAAGGCCACACAGACAGCGAGGAGAAGGAGGGCAAGAAGAAGGGCATTCTGGAGGTGAGGAGAGTAAACTATAGTAGATCACGTCTTGTGGTACAGATGTTAATCTTGTGTCACACTGGTTGTGCATGCATCCTAAGCTGTTTTTAAAGCTGTTGGGTTTATACAAGAGGCGTTCAAGTCAAACCGGGACTTTTAATGTAAGAAATTTCTAATGAAAGACAATGGAACGCCTGATCCTTGATAATTTCTCGCCAGCATGCAGAAGAGACGTATCTGTCTGTGGGGACTGTACACACAATCATACACTTGCACATTACAGGAACTCCAAGCCATTTCCACATGTTTGGGCAATTTCCGGAGTTCCTGGGAGGCCGGCGTTTCAGATTATGGCTCCACCATACCGAGAAAGAGTAGTGAAACGCTGGGATAAGTGCATTAGTGCAGCAGGGGCGAGTTTTTACTCTCATAAATATGTTCCGTTATTCTGCACAAGCAAACGTCCTGGTTTGACTTGAACTACTTCACTTTTATCACTGAAGATGATTCCATAAAAAGTGCATTTTTTTTTTTTTTCTGCAATTCTTCTGCATAAGATCAAATTACAACTGAACTTGCATAGAAATTCAAGTAAATTTAATTTGCATAGCACTTTTAACAATAGTCATTGTTACAAAGGAGCTGGATGTCGAGTTACATCCCTCATGAGCAAGCTAGAGGCGACAATAGTGAGAAAATAAAACTCCCTGAGCGGAAAAAATGTCTTCTTTCGGGTGATGTTATAAATAATTTCTATTCTACAATATAGTGTTGCTGTTAGTCTTTCGGCTGCTCGAAGGATCGCCACAGCGGGTCCGATCCGCATACAACTTGGCACAGGGTTTTTCCCTGCAGGATGCCTTTCCTGACCCCATCCTCCCCTCCCATTTAATCCGGGCATTACAGTCATTAATGCCATTAATGTCATTACAGCGCCAGGATTACTATGGAGTGTGAAGATGAACCACACATGATAATCTGTATCAGTCAGGGTTACAGCGAATGAAGCGCTTCTTTGTTCCCTCATGGGGGGGTTTGCTAGTGTGTGAGCGCGTACTCTCGCTGAAAACCACAACGGCTTTTACTGTTCTGCTTCCCCCCGGTTTTTTGGTTTCAGTTTAAGGTCGACCTGTTATCTTACACGGGAAGTGTGCGACTCTCATCTCTCTTGAGATAAATGTATTTAACCAGCTCTCTGTCTCTGTCTCTGTTCATGGCAGATCGAGGCAGCACAGTTCTCAGGCAGCAGTATAATGTGCGGCTTCCTGCAGTACTGTGAGAAGAATAAACCCTGGCAGAAAGTCTGGTGTGTCATTCCTGAGAAGGAGGCTTTAGTGCTCTATCTGTACGGAGCACCGCAGGTGAGCGCAACGTGGCAACACTCCTTAAGCGCTTCTATAAAAATTTTAAAATATAAAAAAATCAAGCTTGGATATTAAACACTCCCTGAAGCAACAGTTTGGTCACAAGTTCACAAAAATCTTCCTCGTGACCCGTGGTGTAGGAAGCACTTCTGCTTTTGTTCAGAGAGTAAATAAGGATTTGGGTTCAACATGATTTTGCAGTGTAATATTGTGTTTTAAACTGAACCACGCATGTGTATTATTAACAATTGTATTATTACCACCGTTTTTCATAATACTTATTGCTTCTTATCTTCCGATCCATTCTTTGTTTTTTTTTGTAAGCATGCATTTACGTTTATATTTTTATCAGATAAAAATAAACACATTTGCTAAATACGATTTTATGCCCTTTTATGTATGTAGTGTCCGTAACCTTTTTGAATTCGAGTCTTTCAATGATCTGAAATGTCAATCAGATGAAACTTGGCCAATTTGGGTTTCACCTGAAAAAGTGTATTTTTCTAAAATGCAATATTGTCGCGACATGAATTTCTCATGGTTACGGACACTACAGATTTTTTTGCTTTTTAATATTTAGCCAAAAAAACTGAATGTTTTAATTTAATCAATATTTTTTTACAAGTCATATGTTTCTAGAAGCTTACACCAATTTTAGTATCAATATAATATAATATAATATAATATAATATAATATAATTAATATATTATAATGTAATATAATATAATATAATTAATATATTATAATATAATTAATATATTATAATATAATTAATATAATATAATATAATTAATATATTATAATATAATGTAATGTAATATAATATAATATAATATAATTAATATATTATAATATAATGTAATATAATGTAATATAATATAATATAATTAATATAATTATATTATAATACAATATAATATAATATAATATAATATAATATAATATAATATAATCATCTCTCCAAAACTGCAGAAGTTTGCAACTTTATATTTTAAGGAAGCAAGACTGGTCACTTCCATGTTGCATAAACTTCAGAAGTAGCTTCTCCGGCACACACATTTTCTGTATTATACGTACAACATAAAAAAAACTAATAATACCATGAATAAACCATCAGCACCAATACAGTATTTTGGCAGATAATAACGGTTTAAACTCGTAGAATTTTTTTTCTAAGTCTCCAGTGCCAGACATTTTAACAGGCATGTTAAAGAAGTTTCATATGTTACAGTATATTAACTTTGCGAGAGGTTGCCAAGGGAACAAGGTTTTAGAGATCTTTTAACACAAGTGAGAACAGGAACTAAAGTTGTTCTGCAGCACTAAACGTTGCGGTATAAGAAGAATACAACACTTAGTGTTCTTCAGGGTGATAAGTCACTCATTGGCTTCACGTGACATCACAGCTGCTTACAAATTGTCATGTGTTTATCATTTCTTCACCTACTGTAGGTCATGTAAGCTAACGAACAAGAGAATAAACTGAAAATGATACAACGCAATAGTGCAAATGTTTGATTTTTGAATGGATGAAGGAAATCATAGCTCACTCACTCACACACTCATCATCTATGCTGCTTTATTCTGTATACAGGGTCACTGGGGGGCCTGGAGCCTATCCCAGGAGACTTGGGGTACGAGGGGGGGGGTACACCCTGGACAGGGTGCCAATCCATCTCAGGCGCACAAACACACACACTCGCACACTACGGGCGGTTTTGGGAACGTGCATGTCTTTGGACTATGGGAGGAAACCGGAGTACCGGAGGAAACTCACCAAGCACGAGGAGAACCTGCAAACTCCATGTACACAGACCCTGAGGCGAGAATTGAACCCTGGTCGTGGAGGTGCAAGGCGACAGTGCACCTCCAGGGGGAGAGAGAGAGAGAGAAAATTAAACAGAAAATCCATTCTCTCTGGGTAATTGCATATCGTGTTTAGAGTCACAGAAAGCCTGGGGTGCCAAACCATCAGAGAGTACAAATCCACACACACTCACACACATCCTTACACTACTGAAAATATAGAACACCACCTGATCCTCACCACATGTCTTTGAGCTGTGGGTGGAAACCAGAGTATGTGGAGGAAACACTCCCAGCAGGGAGAAAGTACAAACTGTTAAAAAGACGTTTTGTGATAAAAATGTACTGTTTTTTTTTTTATTTTTTATTTTTTTTATATAAACTGTGTATAATCATCTTTTTCCTGTCTCGTGTCCCTGTGCAGGACGTCAAGGCTCAGTGCACCATCCCGCTGCTGGGTTACTCGGTAGACGACGCCACCCGACCCACCGACCCTCCAGCCAGTTTCCGTCTGTCCCAGTCCAAGTCTGTCCACAGCTTCGCCGCCGAGAGCGAGGAAGTGAAACAGCGCTGGCTCCGAGTGATCCGAGTGTGTGTGACGGGCGAAGTGCCCGCAAGCCCGCCGCCGACAGAGACGCACGCCGCCGAGTGCAGCCGGGAGCCGAGCACAGAGAGCCTCTAAGAGGAGAGAACGAGAGCACGCTCCCGGTGCCGAAGACACGGAGGAGCCCAGACTCTACACGGAGACAAGGCTGTCACTCACCCACATGCAGCACACACACCTCGACGGGGCTGTGCGCTATTACAGCCATGCTGGATTTAATTAGTGAGGGGAAAAGAAAAAAAAAAAACAGCTCTCCTTCTAAAGCTGCTCTGAAACACAGCAGTCCAAAGAGATGGAAACTAAACTGGTGCTCCAGAACGGCTGGTGAAGTTATGATTACTGTATGATCCTATACTGTACACACTCGTTTCCACACCACATCATGCTCCCAACCTCGGGCTCTGCTGAACCTTGTAGTGCTGTTAATCCAGTGCGGTATACAGTAATTACCTACGCATTGTGTGTGTGTGTGTGTATGTATATATATATATATATATATATATATATATATATACAAGGTAGGATTCCGTCTATATGTATGTATGTATGTATGGATGAATATGCCCTCACTGTCTCTTTTATAAAGATGTGAAGTGAATCCAGGCCTCTCCGATGCTGAAGGCAAGTCTGAGTTTAAATTCAGGCCGCCTCGGTACACTATTTAGCTTTCCCTTCGCAATAAGCACGGGTGACGTCACCGCACCCGGAGAACAGTTCAAGCAGGAGTCCTGACGGCACACATTCACCAACCAGCATCTACAACCTCATTCGGAAAGAACGTGCTCCATACAGACGCGCAACGAGATCCCGCAAGCGAAGGACTCGGCGATACCACAGTGAAGTGTTACAGTACATAAGCTGCGTAAACCCGTCCTTCATCACAGACTGGCCACTGAACGGTCTTAAACTATAGTTTTACCCAAACTGGCGACTTCAGTTTTAGGAGAAAAGATATATTCTAAGTATCTATGATGATTAAAGGAATACTCCAGGGTTTAAACACCTACAATATCTACGTATCGATGTAAAGCATCTGTAAATTACACTTATCATATCGAAAAAGACAGACACTTTACCATGTACAGAGAAAGAACAAACCAAAAAAACAAACAAACAAAAAAGCTGTTTACTACAGTATGAATTGAGTTTTAGATGATGTTTAAGGGCAGTTGTTCAAAAATGATATGTACACACACACACACACACGTACACGCACAATTATGAAATCTGCTCACTCTGAGTTACTCAACTGTGTATTATGTCCTAAGACTGTTGTTACAGAGTCAAAAAAAATCACCTTGTGCATGTTTTAAACTAAGCTATTGTATAATCAACTCACGAGACTTATTCAAGATTAATATCAAAAATTTACTCCTGTACAACATCCGTTCCCAAGGTGCCCGATTTGTAATCTGAAAATCTTCTGTGCCTTACGCAAACCTTTAATCTCAGCTCAGATCAAGACGAAATTTAGAAGAATAACAAGTCGTTTAAACACCACTGCTTTGTTTTTTTTTGTTGTTGTTTTTTATTATTTCTAAAAAATATTTTAATGTGTTTTTGTAAATATTTATAGTTAATGAATTCCAAAACTAAAAACAATCACCTCTTGCAGCCCACCTGCACTACCTTTATTGCCCACCAGGGGGATGCAGCCCTATGATAAGCAGTTGCAGGTAATCTTTCTGTAAAATAACTCAGTATTCGTATTCATGAAGAATATGGCACTGACTCAACTCAGTTATGTGCTACTCTTGAAATGGTTCCAGATACTCAAGATATTTTATGTATTTTTATCCAACGTTTTTTTTTTGTTTTTTTTATCCTCGGTTTATCATGTTTTTAAGATACTTCTTCAGAACCTGACCTCAGAATGTTCCAAAAGTCCTCTTTTTTTCTATTTCTGAAAGAATAGTATTCTATAAAAAGGTCACGGTGGTGTAGTGGTTAGCACTGTGGCCTCGCCACCTCCAGGGTTGAGGGTTCGAGTCCCACCATCAGGTCTGTGTGCATGGAGTTTGCATGTTCTCCTCGTGCTTGGTGGGTTTCCTGTGGGTACTCCGGTTCCTCCCACAGTCCAAAGACATGCACATCAGGTTATTTGGCATTTCCAAATCATCCGTAGTATGTGCGTGTGTGTGTGTGCGATGGACTGGCACCTCGTCCAGGGTGTACTGTATCCACACCTCGTCCCCTGGAAATGCCTCAAGCCCTCCTGTGACCCTGAACAGGATGTGTGTGTTAGAGGGAATGAGAGAGAGAGACAGTGAGTAGTTTTCTATAAAAGTCTGTAAACGTAATGCTAAATAGCCCTGACAACTGCCCTTAGACTTTCAACACATTTCCCAGGACCAATACACGGTGAAGTTAATGCACATGCGTTCAGACATGATATCGATTTAAGATTTTTTAAAAAGTATAGCTGAAGTATTCCTTTAAAATGTTTATCATCCACAAGCACAGAACATGTCCTTTCTTTTTTTTTTTCTGCGTTGCTCGTATCTTTGCAACCTTTCTGCTTTTAGACACGCCATCAAGCCGGCCAGTGTGATGTGTGTTTTAACGCTACTGATCAGTGTCTTATCTAAGACTTCCTGTACAATCAAGGACAAATAGACCCACGGAGCTGGGAGAGACATGTAAATGTTTTATGAAAGACTGTAATTAATTTTATTATTTAAAAATAATTTATAATTGATGTGCATGATTTTGAAGAAGCATAGCACACCGAATGGTTTCTTTTTCTCTCTCTTTCTCTCTCTCTTCTTCATCAGATTTATTGTCCATTTAGTCAAGAGCTTGGTATACAGAGTCCCATCGTGCTCCTATCTCTTTATCCTTCCAGTCAGTCTCATACTGTATTATTGACAGCTGTATGAGCAATGGTCAGTGTTTTATCCGTAGTCTGTTGCACCTGTACAGAATAACGACATAATGACGCATTGAGATCGTTTAAGTGTTATGCGCAGAGACAAATCCTGAGGTTGAATATTCAGTCTAATGCAATGTTTCAGGTATGTAGAGGTCATGCATAATGTATAATACATCACTAGGCTTGCACTTTTGTTTGTAGCCGAGACGTCACCGTGGTGCGTTCCTACAGAAAACCACGAATCCTCGGGCCTCACTTATAAAGCGTTCATGATGGCTTGATATGATCTCGTATTTAAAGAAACCAGGTTACTGAAACCTTAGAGCGACTAAAAGGGGCGAAACATTTTCATGAAAACTTGTAACTAGTGGTAAATAAATCTATAGGTGATTTAAACATTGAATGAATAAAAACCCTGTTACAGACGACTAGACCCAAGATGAGCAGCTTTCAGTTTAAAAGAGTGAATCGAGTTACTATCGATTAATCAATTAGGAAATCGAGTAATGGGTTTATATTAATATAATAATTAAAATGTAGTGAAGTTATAAATAAAGTCATGTGTGCACCTGCTGTTTCTTTCTGAAAGTAGGCCTCTGGTTTGTTCTGCTTTTCCCCTCAGCATTAGTTGGCAAACACACTGACCTTAGAGTTAGGTGGTTATCTGTATTTATTTCCTTCTCTTTATCTGAAACGCACTTTACCATCGTCTAGAAAGTGTACATTGTAAAAATTTCAATAAAATCAAGAGGATTATTAACTGGGTGTATTGTAAACATTTTATTGTGGTTTTGTTTATCCTACATCTTTAATGTTGTTTGTGTGCTCTTAGTGGAGGATGCAGCTTTTTTTGTTTTTTTTTGGGTTACACCTAAACTCATAACAGCACCACCAATTATTCTGTGAGGAAACCGGAAATGTGACCCTGGTCTAGGATGGGCTGCAGATAAACCTAGTGAAATGCCACATAAACAGTATTTCCTGAGACATTCAGTGTCGATGACATCTCTTGAGATTAAAGATATGACAACATCCAGCTGTCCATTCTGCTCATCATCACAAACACAAACTATCAGGCACACGTACACAGGAAAGCCACCAAGCACAGTACCAGTCAAAAGTCTGGGCACACTTTCTTATTTATTTAATGTTTTTTTGTTTTCTATATTCTAGAACAATACTGGACGTGCATGGACTTTGCATGTCCTCCCTGTGATTGGTGGGTTTCCTTTGGGTACACCGGTTTTCTCTCACAGTCCAAAGTCATGCAGATTAGGTTAATTAGCGTTCACAAATTACCTGTAGCGTGTGTGTGGGTGTGCACCCTGTGATAGATTAGCACCCTGTCCAGGGTGTACCCCACCTTGTCCCCAAAGTCTCCTGTACACACGATAAGCGGTATAGAAGATGAATACATGGGAGAAACAAAGAAAAAAAAAAAACATTCTGAAACAGTTCTTGCAAGAACTGTATTGCCAAGTGCATTTGTAAACCCATCATGCACCATGATGAAACTCCATCTCATGAAGACCTCTGTGCAGTCCTGACCTCATTCCAAGCCACTTCCACATGTTTAGGTCATTACCAGAGTAGAGGTCAGGAGGCCAGTGTTTCAGATGTGAAGCAGGCAGTCTGATCATGGGATTTCCGTCATACTTGCTGGTATCCAAGTGCTAGTGAAACGCTGGGAGAGGTGCATTAGTGCAGCAAGAGATCATAGCGGTGTTCTGCACAATCAAAAGTCCCAGTTTGACCTGAACACATGATATTTAAAATCTTTGTCTACTATCTTACACAGCACAATATTATATCAGTCTGGATATTCTAGTCTGCACTCACTCTAGTCTTCTTTGTCTTTCGGCTGTTCCCCACAGCGAATCGAATAATTTGTTTTATTTTTACTTTATATTTTGTGTTAATTATTTTTTTATTTTTATTTTTTTTGTGCTGTGGAACGAATAATTTGAATGTCCATTATTTCTTATGGGGAAATTAGATTTGGTTTACGAGTGTATTAAATTACGAGCCCGCTTCCAGAACAAATTATGCTCGTAATCCAAGCTTTAAACATGTCCATGTCCTCTGAGCATGTCCAAATCATCTCAATCTGTCCTCCAGTGACTTTACTGTATCTCCAAAACATCTAACATGGGTTGTCCCTCTGATGGACTCGTTCTTGGTCCTATCCATCTTTGTCACTCCCAAAGAGAACCTCAACATCTTCAGCTCTGCTAGCTCAGGCTCTGCCTCCTGTCTTTTCTTCAGTGCTGTCACTCGAGTGTCAGTTAAAATACAAATGTGGTGAAGGAACAGAAAGCTGCGGTGGCAGTGAGCCCAGGCTTTACCTGTTCAGTGAGTGAGCGCACAAGAGTCTTGTAATTTGAGTTACTACAGTATATTCATCCTCGAGCTGAACTGACTCTCCTATGAATGAATGAATGAATGCCTTTATTGTCACTATACACATGTACAATTAGATTAAAACAACTCCTTCAGTGCAAACACATATATTATATAGGAGGGGGGAGGGAAATCAGTGCATATGTAAGTTTAAAGTGGTTACTGCTTTTGGAAAAAAACTGTTCTTGAATCTGTTTGTCCTTGCAGTGATGCACCTGTAGCGCCTCCCTGAGGGCATCAGGTCAAACAGATCAAAACCCGGGTGCGAATTGTCTTTAATGATATTTTTTGCTTTGGTGAGACAGCGGGAGGTGTAGATATCCGTCAGGGAGGGGAGAGGGCAGCCGATGATCTTCTGTGCTGTCTTTACTATTTTATGGAGCCTCACCCTGTCTGTCATAGTGCAACTGCCATACCATACTGTGATGCAGTATGTCAACAAGCTCTCAATAAT
>JAQQZT010000038.1:10594069-10611743 GCA_030068275.1 Clarias platycephalus | reverse complement strand
CGATAACGGCATTCGTTGACAACGAATTTCATTATCGATAATTATCGATTTTATCGATTAGTTGTTGCAGCCCTAGTCAGGTCTAGACTCAGCAATGTAATGAGGCAATAAAATTATGTCAGCTGACAACCTGAATGCACTGAATGACCAGGGTATCAATCACATCTATGGAATTATTCCTCCCTGAAGGAGCAGGTATTTTCCAGGATTTAAGAGTGGTAGTGGGTGCATGAGGAATCATTTTTACACATGAATTCACCACCACACTAAAGGCGGAATCTTGAAAGCAGTGCACTACGATCAATGAGGAAGGTAGTGAAGAAAATCTTATCACAGATCCTTGCTGTGATAAATGTGAAAATGGAGAGGCCTCTCTTACAGCTTGTATTGGACATGACTTAATTTAGAAAAATTCTAGAGGGATGTCTTTCAAACCCTGTCCTACATAATTGGGACTTACATAATTATCCGACTGCTCTTTCTGGCATCACTGTAGAGGAAGTGTCTAACTCAAGCTAAACATCGATTATTGTCCTTTGTGAGACTCCTGCACAGGCGTTCTCTTGTATTCAAGTGGAAGGATGTCACCTCACCCGCTCACGCCCAGTGGCTCACAGATATTATGTCCTGTTTGTCCCTGGAGAAGATTCACTACTCAATGCATAATTCAGACATAATTTTTTCCCCCTCTTTTTTTTTTTTTTTTGCACATAAAACCCAGATTTCCAGCTCCAGGTTTTTGTTTCTTTCTTTTCCTTCTTTAAATATGTCTGGTACAGATTGTACAAGTGTGCATTAAAACACTACTTGTTTATTTTATGTCCCAGTTTAAAATCAATAAAATTATTGTTGAAGAAAAATCTATCCCGAGATCCAGTCGGACTTGTGAATATTTATTAATGATCTTCTTGAATTCCAGCTTGAACTGCTTTAGCTTTGGTGCTTTTTCCTCAAAATGTACTTAATACCTGATTGTACTATAATATCCAAGCCCTAGCAATTTAATCAAAGCACAAAATGTATCCAAGGGCTTCATAAATCTGTACCTGGAATCTCCCGATGTGTCCCTGGAACTCCAGCATGGCTGCACTGTTGACCTCCTGCCCCAGATCCAGGGCCCCTGACATCAACACATGGGATTAATTTCATGCTGTGCATACATAGGCCTTAACATCAGCGAAGCATTTGTGGGCGTGTTCAGTACCTGGGAGGGCGGTTTTACTGATGATACCCGTGAGCAGAGACAGCTCCTTTAACGACCCCATGCTCACATCATGACTATGCATAATTGACTGAATGGTGTCCGAGTACACAATCAGCCACTGGAGCACCTGGGGACGGACACACACACACAAACAAAAAAATCCATTACACGCTGTTCAGTGCTGATCATATACATAGGCGTGTATGAGTGAAAAGTGTACCTGCGTTGCCCCCTGCTGGTGATGTGTAGTGGTAGAGGTGAGGATGACTTGCAGAAGTCGGAGTGTAGGAAGCAGGATCTGCCTGTATCTCGAGACAGGACTGGAAATGAACCCTGATGGGTCTCTCTGTCCAAACACTCTACACGGACAAAGAAAGACGGTAACTAACTAAATTTATAAATGTATTAAATATTACCATATTTACAGCAAATAATGCATGTAATAATGCATGTAAAACCAAGGTCCAATGAAACAGTTTATATTGACAAGACAGAGTTTTGAGTGTTATACTATAAGGAAATTAATTTTAAGACATCTGTACAGGTAGTCCCCGACTTACGAACATTCGAGTTACGGATTTCTGCAGATACGAACGACTATGTAGGGGAAAAAAAAAAAAAAAAAACACGGAATGAGCTGAGGTGTATTGTACAAAAAAATTTAAATAGCAATGTACCAAATACCAATATTAAATATATACAATGTTTTCATAAGTGAAAGTATAAAATGTCTAAAGTCCATTATTTTGCACGAGTGTGTGTATGTGTGTGTGGGGGGGGGGGGGGTAGGAAAATGGTAGTACTGTAAAGCTATCCTGATGGTGAATAATCTTAATTTCCGAAAATCCTTCGCAGTCCAGTACAGTGGAAAACAGCTCTAACACAAAATGCCGTCCGGGATTCCCCTTCATGATTTAGAAGGCGAAGACAACACTGTTACATCTGACATGTGAGATTCATTTCCTTAGGCACAGTTATGTTTCTTTGGCCACATGATGGCAGTGTGGTGGGAAAGGGGACAGAGATTTAGTCAAGTGGATTGGTATGCTTTACCAATATGTACAAGACTAAATTTTTCAGACTTAAGAACAAATCAGACATGCATCCGAAACAAAACTCGTTTGTAAGTCGGGGACTAATTAGCATAGATTTTTCTGATCCCCTTCTCACCTGAACGAATCGTTCTCAGGCAACATGTGGAACACCTGGCACTCGACCAGCTGAGCCACCAGGCCGCAGCACAGCAGCTCCACAGCTCCCTGTGCTGTCTTAGCCACGCGGGTCAGCAGCGCCTGCATTTACACACATAAATAAGACATCATAATGCATAATGTACGTATTTTAACCTGTTATACAACAGAAAAGCAGCAGTGCGTTATTCTCTGACCATCTTGGATTCGTAGATATATAAAGGTTTAAGGAGAGGTGGTTGGGGTGTCAGCAGGGTTTGTAGTGCAGCGTCATCCTGCTTCAGGCTCTCCACCAGGACACGCAGGTAGCCGCTGTTACAGAGGTAGACCAGCCACTGACTCTGTCTGTCTATAGACAACACCCTGTCCAGCACTGCCAAAGCCAACATCTGAAATGGGCAAAAGAGCATTGCATCATTAACATTAAAGGAATTTATTTTTTTTTAATTACCCATATTTCAAAAACTGATGATTTGTTTGCCATAGCACTGTTATCCTCTATTCTGATTAGTTCTCTCTATTCTCTTTTGCTATAAAGATCACACCTGCCATATTTAATCACAATTATAGTAAAAAGTCACACAAGGACTTAAAGACACACAAAAAAAAGTATACAATAGTTGATCAGGCATTTCTTTAGCGTTTTGGAAAGATTCTGCAGAATCAGAGCTTTGAACGAGCTAGACTTAAAGATACAAGCACTGCATTTTCCCGACTATAAGTCACAAAAAAAATTGTTATCTGGCTGGCTATGCAACTTATAATGTGAAAAGCTGCGCTAGAGTGTATCTTAGTGTTTTTATATTCAGTACATTCATACATCAATGGAATCCTTACTTCCTGCCTAGACAACACATTCTGTATAAAATAATTTAAACTTTAATAGCTAACTGTTTCTGTTATAATGTAACTCGGTTAATTTAAAACATGATTGGCCGCTTATGAAAAAAAGAAAAAAGAAAAAAAAAAGAAGTGATTAGATATGTGACTTGTACATCAAAGCAACTTATATTGTTTTTTTTTCTGTTCAACAACACCATTGTAGCTCATAGCGACTAATATATCGGTGCAACATATAGTCCGGAAAATGCTGTAGGTTTTCCCAACACAGGAAATGGATAAGATTTCTCATTAAATTCAATAGACAGAAAAAAGGGAAGGGATAGTGAGGAAAAGACTGTTTACATTTGACATGTAAGTGTGTAAGTTGGTACAGCATGAACCAACTTTTCTCAAATTCTCAAATGTTCAACAAACTTAAATTGTGAGTTATTAACTTAAATTTAGTTATTGGATAGAAAGCATTATTTGTCATTTTTTGATAAATCATCGATGGTATGATCATTTATGCTATGGCAGGGATCTTCAGCGTAAAACCTGGAGGGCCGGTGTCTAGCACAGTTTGTAATTCACCAAAACTGAATCTAGTAATTAACAGATTAGTTGAATCAGCTGTTTGAGCTGAAGAGTCGGCCTTCCTGGACTGAAGTTGGTAAAAGCATCACACCAGCCAGTCATTTATTATTTACCTATAACAGCATGTCCCCTGTTGTGTTTTACTCCTTACGTAGTAGCATTTCTATAGTAATCATGTTTCCAGTAATATTTCTATAGACGACTAGTATTTTAAGAATCATTAATTCTTAATCCTTTGCTCATTAGAACTAAAGACGTTTAAGGTCAGGCGTTTAAGAGAAGACTAAGAGTTTTGCTCCTACCCTGCCTATTTCGTGTCCATCACAGGCATCTCTGCACACCGCCTCCATCAGGGCGGTGCCATAGCTCTCGATGATGGCTAGGTTCTCCCTCTGCAGCTTAGAGAACCCGTCCTCGGGCGCGGTTAGACGCTCCCACATCGACACTCCTGCAAATTAAAAAAAAAATGTTTTTTTTATTCCCAACTTGTGTCTTAGCAACAGTTGGGGTAACCGTCATGGGTATGCATGGGGTTACCTGTTTGCAGCGTGTCTGGCTCGTCAGGTTTCTGCGCGATTTGCAGGTAATACAAAAGCGAGCCATACAGGTGAGCACGCAGACGCTGGAATCCTCCACCTAAAGTAGGATATACAGTATGAATACATTCATTTCAGCCCACATGTTATGATTTAGCAACCTAGAAATCAATAAAGAAGTAGTCCTAATAGCCTACCTAAAAAAATTTCTATAAAAAGTATACACACCTGTACATAGGATAAAGTCCAGCAGCTTTCTCAGAATAAGGTGAAGAGCAGAGTTAGCAATAGAGGCAAAGCCTGATGAGGATCCACCCTCCTGTCCGGCCCCTTGCTGCTGCTCGGACAGCACTGATTGGCTGAGGTGAGCCGTCAAGGTGAACACTGCCCCAGCAACGATTGGCATCAATTCGACAGCAGCGTCATCTGATAAAACCTGAAAGAACGTTTTATAGTGAAGTGTTATAAATACACAAACTGGTTTCAAAATGTGAACATGAACGGTGTGATAAATACTTTGTCGTGCAAGTCGAGGAGCAGGTCTCTGATGATGAGCTGTCTCTGATCAGCTGGGATGAGTTCAGCAGGGCACGCAGTGAGGATGGTCTCGACGAGACTCCTCCAGCTCTGCAGAGCATGGCGTTTGGCGCTCAGGCTGCGTCGCACACGGTTCCTCTCCACCACCTGCTGCAGGATGGAGTTCACCTCCTGATACAGGAAGGACGGACACTAGACTTAAAATGGTGGACTATGCATAATGCTTATTAATACACCCCACCCTAAAACAGCATGCAAATACGTTCAGTATACTAATGACATACTAAATATACCCGTCATGGATCCAATCTGTATTCCAAAGAGCGAGTTCAATTTTTAATCTAATAAGAAATATTAGACAATATTCTCTTCATTATTATAATGATCTGCTTTTTCACAAACAATCTCACTACCCACTACGATGCTCATCACACATTATATATGGCATATTTGCACACCACGGAACTGTGAACTTTGAACTGTGACTTTGCACAATGTCTTGCCCCTTGACTGGACATGGTTTCTACATTCCACTTTTTATTCCATTGTATTTATATTTCATCATTTTATTATTTGTGCACAATATAAATTTTATATTTTTTTATTTTCTTTTTCTAATTTGTAAAAAATTATCTTACTTCATACTTTATATTCTTATTGAAAACTTCAGATTTTTAAGTCATCATCGGTTGTATAACCATTTCGTACTGTGTATGTGACAAATAAAATTTGAATTAGAATGACTTACTTCCGTGGTATTGAACAGCTTTCTAAAATGTTTAACCTATCCAAATCTCAAGTAACACACTTCATTAGCTCAATAACAAAATTTCCCTGAGGCTCCTGATGCAAATATTATAGATGATTTCCTCTGTTTGTCTCCGCTGCGTCAATGTCTAATATCCACTATTTATGGTGGATTAACGGGTTTGAGTCACACCTCTTTAAGTAAAATTAAAACTGCTTGGGAAAAAGACCTCAATTTGACACTGTCAGATGAAACATGGAATTCAATTCTCAAGCTTGTCAATTCAACCTCCTTATGGGGATGTACACAGAGCTCTTTCCTCCAAAGTTAAACTTTCTCGTTTCTACCCAGATGTCAATTTGATAAATGTAAAAGCAGAGAGGCGTCTCATATTCATATGTACTGGACATTCCCAAATTTGGAAGAATTCTGGAGGGAAGTCTTTCAAACCCTGTCTTACATATTGAAATACAATCTTGAACCAGACCCTCTGATTGCTCTTTTTGGAGAGGAGGATAAGCGTCTAACTACAGCTAAACATTGATTATTGTCCTTTGCGACACTCCTCGCCAGGCGTTCTCTTTTATTCAAGTGTAAGGATGTCACTTCACCACCCACTCACGCCCAGTAGCTCAGAGATATTATGTCCTGTTTGTCCCTGGAGAAGATTCACTACTCAATCCGGAATTCAGACTTGAAATTTCAACAGGTGTGGGGACCCTTCCTTCGCTTTATTTCATATATCTTTATAGTTTAATTCCCTTTGTATTTGATTGGTTGTTTGTTTTTTCGCTTCCTCTCCCCTCTTTTTTTCCCCCTCTCCTCTTTTTGCATACAAAACTCAGACTGCAAAAGGGGTTTATAAAGTGTACATTGAAACATGCTTACTTTGTTATATCCCTGTTTAAAATCAATAAAAATATTGTTGGAAAGAAACACTTACTTCCATCAGCAGAGGCCGTTGCCCGATAGCTGCCATCCCCTGCAGAGCGTTGATTTCTGCAACCAAGACTCTATGCAGCAGCTGACACAAAAAAGAAGGGGGGGAAAAAAAAAAAAAAAAGATAAATCAGTATCTAAACATGTACAGGCTGTTTTGTTTTCTGGACAAACAGGAAGCACACACAACAGCACAGCGACCGCGCTAACACAGACCTTGACGTTGCAGCCGGTCTGTCCTTGCTCGTTGACATGTTCACAGTTGGAGATGACCTGCTCGATCTGTGCGCGCTCAAAAAAGTCCAGCTGCAGCTGCTCAGGCGCCTCCTGACTGAAGTTTATAGCATCCAAAACACTCAGCAGCTTCCTGCGCACTGAAACGAAAGATTAAAGGACATTGTTATTATTTATGCTTAGACACCTGAAACTGAAGGTTGTGTGAGACTGTTTATGCAGTGGGCTGAGGATTCAAACACACCTTTGGAGACGGTGTCAAAATGCAGGAAACCACTAACAGATCTGCTTTCATCTTCCATACCCATCTCTCCATCTGTAATAATAAAAAAAAAAAAAATCTAAAAACTTTTGCAGGAGTCTGCAGCAAGCTGGGCCGCTGTGTGTATGTTAGTTTCTTTCAGAAGAAATAAACTCTCAGATGACAACAAGGTAATATTGTTCATCTATTCATTTCAGTACTGTATATTCTGGTGCATACTGTATTACCGCCTCAGCGCGCGGCTTATTAGTTAGCTTATTAGTCTCCCTGCACCTCCAGTGTTTGGGTTCGATTCCCACGTCTGTGTGCTTGGAGTTTGCATTAGCGTTAATTTTGTCACAGCTATTTTCAATTTTAGTCTTAGTCCCGGGATAAATGTCCCTTATAGTTTTTATCATATTTAGTCAATCTTATCCTATCTTCATTTAGTCAAGTTTTAGTCGACTAAAAGTCTGGACATTTTAGTCTAGTTTTAGTCAGTAAAAATCTAACATTTTAGCAGTAAGATTATTATTAATTAATCCTCCAGTCAATCTAGTCTAGTCAAAACCCATTTTTTAGGTTTTTCACAAAATAATCATCTTAACATTTTAAAATTTATCTTTTCATCTAATGTTTTCAGCTAATTATATTTCTTTTTAACCGTCACAACAACTGCTGCATGTCCATGTTTTTTGAACTACAAAACAATAGGAGAAGTGTTTTGAAACTTTTTTTTTTTTTTTTTATATGAATTTACACACTTGAACTGTTGTAGTCAACATGAATCATTTGCTAACCGAAAGTAAGATTAATGATTTTGGCATGGGTTTAACTATAAAATAAAATACATCAACATAATTATGTTAACTGGTGGTGACATAATTACCACAGAGAGGCTGTAACACTGGATGATTTTTATGGTATACACCTTGATGCGTCTCTTCATTGTGTGCCCACGCTGTTTCCCCTTATTACTAAACATCGGCTTTTTTTCTCCGGTTCAATATAAAGAAAATGAATGAGACGCCGTATACGGCTTAAATCAAGCTTCACTCATGCACACACACACACATGAAACACTGCCATACACATATATGAAATAGTCACAAATACATACATAAATATAAATTACTAACTGCTCAAACAACTACATATGAAATGCGCACGCACACCCATGAGACGCACACACAAGCTCCCCGTGCACAGTCTGTGCGTGAGTGAAAATGTATAAAATGAGTGAAGCCGTACAAAAATGAGCCCAAATATCATCTATTCTCTTTGGCTCAAGTAATACTGCTGTGATGGACCTCCGAGTGGCGCAGTGGTAAAGTGCTCGCCCCATCATCCGCAGATCGCTGGTTCGGTTCCCGGGTGATGCTGTAACCTCTCAACAGCCTAGAGAGAGCTGATTGGCTGAGCTCTCTCAGAGGGGAGGGATGAGAGGTACTTAATCACTGCTCTACAGCCAATCAGGGGCCTCTGTGAGGGGATAGCGCTGTCCTCCGAGTGTGTTACGCCGCCACCCAACGGTGCGAGAGCGAGCAGTTCGAAAAAGATGCGGTCGGCTGCTCACGTGGTTCGGAGGAAACACGTGAAAGTCTTCGGCCCTCCCAACTGAATAGTAGTAGTCCCACTTAATGTGGAACCCCCCTAGTGACAGGGAGGAATTGGACACAACTAAATTATGGAAAAAATTATGGAGGGGGGGGGGGGAATCAAATAAATAAATAAATAAATAAAATATAAAAAATAAAAATACTGCTGTGATGACGAAAGAGTTAAAGATGACTGAGCTTGTAACACGGGCGCGCGGCATATCAGGAGTAGTTTGTGTGTGCAGTGACTCGGGAAACACTACTGCTCGTGCCATAATGAATGAACACCGTATCACAGCGGATTGGGACGAAAATAAAGATTATTCGTTTTTTTTTTTTTTAAACCACATTTTAGTCTCGTCTTTTTCGTCAACGATATTGCATTGCATTTCGTCACTGGCACTGTTCATTGATATCTGTGACGTCTCGTCATCGTCTCGCCTTAGTCCCAGGAAAAAAATGTCGTCAACGAATATTTTTTTCCGTCAATATTTCCGTTGGCGAAATTAACACTGGTTTGCATGTTCCACCAGTAGTAGTAGTATGTATTTGCCTTGCGTCTGCATGTTGTGTCTGTTCGACTGCCTATACTCAAAACTTTACTGCTTCAGTCCATCTTTGTATATTTCACTCACCCAAGTCAAAGAAGTTTACAAATTATTTTACTAGTAAGTTTCAAAGCAATCATCTAACACTTACTAATTCTGAAAAGTCATCATAGTTTTGAACTAATACTACTACTGTACGTATTTCCATACGTAAGTGTGTTTAACCTGTACTCATGTAATACCTGCGTGCTGCATGTGTGGCTGGTCATCTAAGAGAAGGTTGAGCAGCCTTTGAGTGTGTGAGCGCTGACGGTTCAGTGAGGTCACTCTGAGCTCTATAGCCGCAGTCTTCATCAGCCAGGACATCTGGTTGAGCGCGGCAATCTCGTTCCCTGTTACATTAGAAACTAAGTTAGACAGAGGAAACATTTGATGAGTAAGAGAGTCGAGAGGTACTAGTGTGACTAGAGGCAAGAACCTGCTACGGCGAAGGGCAAGTGCTTCAGGTGAGAGTACAGGAAGTCCTGACTGGTCCTCAGGTAGCGCATAGTCGGCCCAGAGGTGTCCGCGCACGCGCACAGCTGGTAGATGACCTAGAGAGCACAGAGAGCATGTTTACTTTAGTACACTGCATCTACAACCGTGTTGACACACAACTGCAGGACATCAGTTAACTTCCTTTTTTTGGACCACTGCTTCGTTTTAAACCTCTGGCTTTCTTACAAAAATGTGTTTTGTAATCTTTTGTCACATCCTGTTTCATTGAAATTATACAGTGTTGTAGCAAAAAATGCTCATTACCGGTAAATATAGGATACCTGATAGCAGAGTTCTGCCAAGTGTGGGGCTTGCTGGGTCAGTACAGGTCCAGAACGTCTCTCACTGCCTCGCTGCAACAAACTCAGTATTGCATGCAGGCAACTACGTGGACAACCAAGAACTCCTAATGTAAACCAGGGGGAAAATAATCAAAACTTCTCATTATCTATCTATCTATCACATTTTATAAAATTTTAAATGAACAATGAACATCTACAGTGAATAAACTGACCTGGGTCTTGTAAGTTAGTTGACGAGACGGGTTTCTTGACCTCGTATCCTAAAAGATAAAGGCCCAAGTTGGGACCGTTTAGCTCCAGAGACGTAATCAGCAGGTTCAGGATGTGGATCTGAGTCTCGTGGCGGATTCTGGCCACACGTTTCTCAGGATCGGAGTCTGATTCACAAAACAAAACAAAAAAATACATAAAGCATGGCAGAGATCCAGAGTTAGTTCCCTATATACAAATTCTAGAAACATTAGGACATTTTTTAAAGTTAAACCCACCATCTGTCTTTTCCACACCTTCCTGTGCCTCATCATTGTCCAGGCACTCCACAAATCCAGCCATCAGTTTCTCACTTATTGCCTGCTCGCAAAACATAGAAACAAACCAGCTTTAAGAGTAGACTCGCCACACAACACTGACATGAGTGAGCAAATAAGCAATTTGATTTTGATATTAAATAGAAATATAATCAAATATAGAGCAGTGAGCAGTGGTGCAGGTCTCTCACATGGTCATGGGTGAAGTCTCCAACTAGTCTGGCCTGGATGTTGGCGTAGCGTGCAATATGTCTCAGGATCTTAGCGCTCAGAAACGCAGCATCAGGGTTGGAGCTGCTGTGGTACAGATACCTGTGGTTTACAGCGACAGTTAGATTAAGGTTATGCAAGCAGTTTACATCTGAAATATTCACAGAATTAGATACTATGCTTTTTAATACTTTCTACATATCACTACCGTCTGAGTAGTGAGTTGCACTACAGTACTATTTCTTCCTTAACATATCAGAGTTTGTTTAGTAGACCCGATATGGTTCCCTTTGATTAGAGAGGGTTAGGGGCCAATCAATACACTATACAATACTATACAATCAATACATTGATGCTAACAAAATATTCTGGGAAATAATATTTAGTACAGAATATAGAAATATCAGCATTATTCAAGATACAGTAAACCTTGGATTGCGAGTCACTTGGTCTGCAAGTGTTTTGCAAGACGAGCAAAATTCTTAAATCAATTTTAACTTGATAAACGAGCGAGGTCTTGAAATACGAGTAGTACGTATTCACTCTGTCAGGCGAGTGTCACATGACCACAACTAAGCCAAAAACAAGTGGTTGATTGTTAAAGAGTCCAGTTTGCTGACAGAGACTCTGTCAGAGAGCAGTGATTCTGTTTGTGTGAGTGAGAACGTTGTCCTACACAGCAGCCACGCCTCCTCCTCCTTCTACTTCTCCTCTCGTCTTACACCGGGCTCAATTCTTTTTAAAGGTAAAGTGCAGGAATTTGTTTTATTTTTACTTTATATTTTGTATTAATTATTTGTATATGAATATTTTTGGGTTGTGGAACGAATCATCTAAGTTTTTTCCACTATTTCTTATAGGGAAAATTCGCTTTGAAATACAAGCACGTTTCCTGAATTATGCTCGCAATCCAGGGTTTAACTGTATATTTACAAGTTTTTCTTTTTTCCCCTACATTATTTATTACTATTTCATCAGTATCATTGTTTACCTTGTGCCTCAATTTCTTTGTACAGTGGAACCTCGGATTATGAGCATACTTCGTTCCGGAAGCGGGCTCGTATTCCAAAACACTCATAAACCAAATTTCATTTTCCCATAAGAAATAATGGAAAGTCAAATTATTCATTGAACAGCCCAAAAAATAAATACATAAAAATAATTAACACAAAATATTAAGTAAAAATAAAACAAATTAACCGGCACTTTACGTTAAAAATAAAACCCAACAGATAAGTGTTTCCATTTGTGCGTGCAGGCGCTGTGTGTGCTGTGTGTGTGAATCTAAAGTAAGTTCCCCTCTCCACCTTCTCATCTTACACAGTTACCCTTCCTCCAATCTTTTCACACACACACACAAACACGCACACACACACACACACAAACACGCGCGCGTACACAACTGAAACACTGGTTTATTGGAAAAATAAACAAGAAATCTCTCTAATGACACTCGATTGAGCGACACATTAACAGAATCACTGCTGTAAAGTAAAAATAAAACAAATTAACCTGCACTTTACTTTGAAAAGAATCGCAACAGAGCAGTGTTTCTGTGTAGAGCAGAGAGAAAGAGCGTGTGTGTGTCTCTGAAGGTAAAAGTAGGAGGGCTCTTTGTGTGTCCAATGACGTGTGCACACACAGACACACAGAGTCTTGAGCAGAGAGAGAAAATAAATCTTTAATCTCTCTAATGAGACTTGCTTTAGCTTTACACGTGCGCTGTACACACATACAGACACAGAATAAAATGTTTTACACACAAAGGTGGTCACAGTGTTATAGTAAACAGTACACGCGTGCACGGATGTTGATTATACCAGTAAGGGACGTGCACTAAGACCCAGCAGCGGAGACAATTACCCACAATTCCGCAGCGCAAGAGATAGAAAAACCATTGGCTCAGTTGTGATCACATGACGTAAGTCGTAAACCAAGACTTGTTCGTTTCCCAAATCAAAATTTATTACAAATCTTTGCTCGTCTTGCGGAACACTCACAAACCACGTTACTCGCAATCCGAAGTTTCACTGTACTTTTACAATCACAATAAAGGAATCTGAAGTGTGATGAGAGACGGCACACACCTGGCGATGTTAATGATGTGGTCAGCGCGTCTGCTTTGAGCATTGACTCCCTGCAATAACTGCTCTAGTGGAGAAACCAGAATTGAGGCCTGGCTCTCTCTAAGCAGATCCATGAACAGCACCTCCTTCTGCAGCGCCAGATCCAGCAGACTCAAACAGTGCAGCACTGCTGACTCCAACTGCTTCTTCCCTACACCATCACCAACGTCATCATTTTCCACACAACCAAAAACAGCAAATCCAATAAATAACTATAAGAACTGATTATTTGTGATGAACTGACCAGGAAAGGGGCCGTAGGTATCGAGCTGATGAACTCCCTCCTCCAGGAGGCTGAGGCAGAGGGATAAGGTGGGAGAGTCATTCAGCAGGTGGAACATGATGTCGTATCCTGGGGGCTTATTGGCTAGAACCTGCTCCCCCTGCAGCTCCACCGTCTCCTGCAGGAAGTCAGTTGGCTGAGGTTCGTAGTCCCGTAGGAGCTTGTGAAACACCTCCAATACAGCCTCTGCTACCTCCCACTGAAACAGAAACCATGAAAGGAACTTATGAAAGATAAAGTAAAAAAAGAAGAAGTTGGGGTTGATGTGGTGTGATGGTCCTGCCTTGTTCACGGTACCTTCTCGGCTGGGCGACGATAAGCTCGTGTTGGAAAAGGAAGGAAAACCGAGTCCCTCAGGAAGGTGAGGTAGGGCTGGAATCCCGGTGCACGCAGCCCCGCCCCAAGGTTAACAGGAAGTGCACTCTCCACCAGAGTGCTGATCAAATGACAGAAGGCCCGGGTCAGAGGGTACTCCTCACAACTCGACTCGATTTCATTCAACTCCATCTGCAGAGGGGGGAAAAAAAAACAAACAAAAAAAAAAAAAAACACATCTGGTTAGATTATTCAAACTTTTTTTCTAATGTCGCAGTGTTTCCCAAAATGTGGGTGCGCCCCAGTGAATGTGGGCGGGTCTTAGAAAAAATAAATACATGGGATTTAAAAGTTTTATAAATAAAGAAATATTTCCTCTCGATCACAGTCATGATTAAAGTTTTGGATGGGCCGCAGATTTTCAAATTTCAAACTGGACCACATCATCCAAGTTTAAATATTTCTACTCTGTAGTGTTTCATACGTGTATACTCTATTTTGCTAAAAGCATTCGCTCCTATGACTTCACATGGATATGAACTTGAGTAACATCCCATTCTCAATCCATGGGGTTTAATATGATGATGGTCCACCCTTTGCAGCTATAACAACTCCAACTCTTCTGGGAAGAATTTTCACAAGGTTTAGAAGTGTGTTTATGGAATTTTTGACCATGCTTCCAGTAGCACATTTGTGAGATCAGACACTGATCACACAGGTCAGGACAGATCAGGTCAGGACTCGGTGCAAGTTCTACCACCCAAACTCACTCATTCATGTCCTTGCTTTGTACACTGGTGCGCAATCATGTTCGAACAGAAAGAGGACGCCCCCATTGGGAGTCCCTGGGAGCATTAAATTGTCTAAAATTCCTTGGTATGCTGAAGCATTAAGAGTTCCTGTAACTAAGTGGCCGAGCTCAACTCTTGAAAAACAACCCCACATTATAATCCCACTCCACCAAACTTTACTCTTGGCTCAATGCAGTCAGACAAGTACTGTTCTCCTGGCAACCGCCAAACCCAGACTCGTCCATCAGATTGCCAGGCAGAGAAGTGTGATTCATTACTTCATAGAACACGTCTTCACTGCTCTAGTCTCCACTGGTCGCGTGCTTTACTCCACTGCATCCGATGCTTTGCATTGCACTTGGTGATGTCAGGCTTGGATGCAGCTGCTCAGCCATGAAAACCCATTCCACGACGCTTTCTACATACTGTTCTTGAGCTAATCTGAAGGCCACATGAAATTTGGAGGTCTGTAGCTATTGGAGACCTCTGTGCACTGTGTGTCTCAGAGTCCACTGACCCCGCTCTGTGATCTTCCATTGCCTAACACTTCATTTGCTTCCACTTTGATATAATACCACTAACAGTTGACAGTGGAATATTTATTAGCGAGGAAACTTCATGACTGGACTCACTGCACAGGTGGCAGCCTATCAAGATACTGAATTCACTGAGCTCCTGAGAGCGAGCCATTCTTTCACAAAGCGGTCTCCATGCCTGTGTGCTTGATTTTATAAAAACCTGTAACCATGGAAGTGATTGGAGCACCTGGATTCATTGATTTAAATCGTTGAGTGAGTACATTTGGCAATGCAATGTGTGGTCATATCCTCCTGAGAAATTATTTTATCTGATTGTTAATATCCATTCATTTTAATTGAGTCGGACTAAATATATAAGGCACATCATTCAACTTGTGCCATTACTTTATAATAAGTAATTTATTATAGTAATAAATTAATAATAAGTAAAACTTTACTTAGAACTATTACAATGACAAGGTGTGTCATCTTTAGTGTTGTATGAATTGTAACCTTTGTAAAACAAGGTATAATGTTACTCTATACTCTGCTAATCAGTTGCATATGCAAAGAATTGTCTTGCTTAGATCATCCATAAACAATATAACCAAATGGTGGTGTCAGCTCACCTCTATGCCAGCAGCTTGTCTTTGTCCAGGGGCTTTTACTGTCTGGAGGATCTGACACAGAAAAAAAAAAAAAAAAAAAAAACAGGGGATTTTGATGCTTTTTTTAATTTTAATAATATATTCCAAGTCCACGGCCATTTTGAACAAATTAAACAATCAAGGCTTTTTTTTTTTTAACTACCGAAGTGACCCAAAATCATACAGTGTGTGCATGCAGTGTGTGTGTGTGAACACTTACCTGTGTGTACTCCAGAGACTGCCAGAGGGAGGCAGCAATTTCCGGAGACTTGGCGAAGGCAGCGAGGGCGTACAGGAGCTGGGCTTTTAGCGCTGGCTGCACGCTGCACTGAAGTAACCCCAGCATTACCACCACGGGAGTCCACTGGGGGTGCTCACACAGAGCTAGACGCGCATTCTCACACTGACACACAACAACACACAAACAAACAACAACAACAAAATTGGCCTTGTGTGTAGAGTATACATTCCTGCACTCACTCGGAGGTTATAACTTTAGCAACCGTGTGTATGAGCATGTTTGGGTTCAAATGGAGCATCTGGCTACTTCAGATTAACCAAAGATACCAGGGTGAGTCAAAAATTATCCGCACTCTGGCTGCCGAATTTATTTTCATCAACATAATCTTTTTTTCCTTTTCAATACAGTTTGTCCATCTGTCCGGCTTTCGTATTACCCCCTTATTGAAGAAGTTTTTAGGCTGAGCTGCGGCCCACGAATGCAGTCCTCTGTGTTTAGTGTTGAATATAAGTCTTCACCACTTCAATAAACATCTCAGTGTAACAAGAACTGTTGATTGTTGAACCTTTTTCCTGATATCGTTCCAATATTGGTTCGTGAGAATCCCAGAAAACTGTAAGCATAAATTTTTTCCAACTGATGGTTAACTTTTGAACTTTTTTCTCGCTCAGCTATTGAGGACGTTTCCGTTCCATACTCTGCCGTTAACTCTCAGGCGCGTAGTGATTAATCAGTCCATGTCTCGTCACCAGTAATGATTCTCGTTAAGAAACTTTCACCTTCAAGGGGGCCTCTGAGTGGCGCAGTAGGTTAAAGCGCTCGCCTTATCATCCGGGGATCGCAGGTTTGAACGCCGCCGGGTGATGCTGTTTTCCTCTCAGAGCCGGAGGCCTCGGGAGAGCCGAGCTCTCTCAGTGGGGAGGGATGAGAGGTATAATTGCACGGCTCTACGCCATTCGGGGCGTCTGCGAGCTCGCACACGCAGAGGGAGCGGATAGCGCTGGCCTCGAGTGTGTTACTCCGCCCCTAACGGTGCGTGAGTGAGCAGTTCGAAAAGATGTGGTCGGCTGGCGTCACGTAGTTCGGAGGAAACACGTGATAGTCTTCGGCCCTCCCGGCTGAATGGTCCCCTAGTGACGGGAAGGAATTGGACATGACTAGATTGGGGAGAAAATCGGGGGGGGGGGGATTGGACAGACTAAATTTATATTTAAAAAAAAGAAATAAAAAAAAAAAGAAACTTTCACCTTCGTTCGAGTATTGTTGCAAATTTCATTTGCAGATATCCAAACGCTTCTCTTCTCTTCTGTGAGTTGTTTCAGCACCAGGTACACCACGAAAAGAACAATCACTGCAACTGCTCGTCTTTCATGCAAATCACAAGTGGGGAATCTATTTTTGCTCTCACTGCGGTTACAAATGAACCGATGCAACATGTTCACACCTGCACAGCAGTGACTGGAGAGGACGCAGCCTTGAACTGATACGTAGCGCTGATTATACGGTGCAGAGTACAAGAAGTTTTTATATAACCAGCCTGCAGATCATTTTTGACTCACCCTTATATATACTCAAGGGGTTGGACAATGAAACTGAAACGTCTGGTTTTAGACCACAGTAATTCATTAGTATGGTGTAGCGGCCAATACAGCATCAATTCATCTTAGGAATGACAGATACAAGTCCTGCACAGTGGCCAGAGGGATTTTGAGCCATTCTTCTTGCAGAGTAGTGTCCAGGTCACTATGTGATGCTGGTGGAGGAAAACGTTTCCTGATTCGCTCCTCCAAAAACACCCCAAAGTGGCTCAATAATATTTAGATCTGGTGACTGCGCAGGCCATGGGAGATGTTCAACTTCACCTCCATGTTCATCAAAGCATTCTTGCTGTGTGTACTGGTGCATTATCATCCTGATACACGGCACCGTCTTCAGGATACAATGTTTGAACCATTGGGTGCACATGGTCCTCCAGAATGGTTCGGT
>JAQQZT010000038.1:10536189-10546858 GCA_030068275.1 Clarias platycephalus | reverse complement strand
TACAGAGTGAGAGACAGACAGATTATGAGTGAGTTAGACATACAGAGTGAGAGACAGATTATAAACGAGTTAGACATACCGAGTGAGAGAGAGACAGATTATGAGTGAGTTAGACATACAGAGTGAGAGACAGACAGATTATGAGTAAGTTAGACATACAGAGTGAGAGACAGATTATAAGCAAGTTAGACATACAGAGTGTGAGACAGACAGATTATGAGTGAGTTAGACATACAAAGTGAGAGACAGACAGATTAAAAGCAGGATAGAAAAAAGCAGGATACAGAGTGAGAAACAGACAGATTATGAGCAATTTAGACATACAGAGTGAGAGACAGATTATAAGCAACTTAGACATGCAGAGTGTGAGACAGACAGATTATGAGTCAGTTAGACAAACAGAGTGAGAGATGGATTATAAGCAAGTTAGACATACAGAGTGAAAGACAGACAGATTATGAGTGAGTTAGACATACAGAGTGAGAGACAGATTATAAGCGATTTAGACATACAGAGTGAGAGACAGATTATAAGCAATTTAGACATACAGAGTGTGAGACAGACAGATTATGAGTCAGTTAGACAAACAGAGTGAGAGATGGATTATAAGCAAGTTAGACATACAGAGTGAAAGACAGACAGATTATGAGTGAGTTAGATTATAAGTGAATTAGACATACAGTACAGAGTGAGAAACAGACAGATTATGAGTGAGTTAGACATACAGAGTAAGAGACAGAGAGATTATAAGTAAATTAGACAGATTATGAGCGAATAAGACATACATAGTGAGAGACAAACTGATTTTGAGTGAGTTAAACATAATGAGTAAGAGACAAACAAATCATGAGCAAGTTAGACATACAGGGTAAGAGAAAGACAGATTATAAATGAGTTACAGAGATTAGGAGCAAATTAGAACTAAAGAGTGAGAAAGACAGATTATGAGTAATTTAGACATACAAGAGTGAGAGACAGACAGATAGATTATAAGCAGGTTAGACATACAGAGTCAGAGACAGACAGATTATGAACAATTTAGACATACAGAGTGAAAGACAGACAGATTATGAGTGAGTTAGACATACAGAGTAAGAGAGAGAGACATACAGCGTGCAAAAGAGAGAGGATTAGACAGATAGACAGAGACAGAAGTGTCAATCTTATTTTACAGTTCAACTGCTATTATTACGTCTTTGAGCGTAAGTGAAAAGTGTGAAAAGGAAGCGTGTTTGTCTTCAGTCTTCAGCCTATCACAAAAACACTGGACACAATGTACTATGTACTTATACATTCTCACCTAGAGGCACATCAAGTAGAAAGAAAACAGATACCCAGGAGGAAACCCCTGCACGCAGAGAGACCCAAGGATCGAACCAGTCACCCTGGAGCTGACAACAAAACCCAGTACACAATCATACCCCTACTGGTACTAGGCCACATACACCAGCTTTCGTTCATGCTTATCTCATCCTAAAACCTGTTATTAGACTGTGCTATATTGCGATTTACTGAGAGGATCCTTAGACGTCCGTTATAAGATGAGTAAATCTAATTTCCTGTTCTTTTTCTCATCGCTGGTGTGTGCATATTATGGGACAGGTGCCAAAATCATGATTTTGTTTTATTCACACCAGCAGCAGTAATTGAATGCAGCAGTAATTTGACTTCCATCAGTTAACCTTGGGCAAAATAATGTAAATAATGTATATAACTGGGATTATGGAAGTATAACATGAATATTAGTCCAAATCTATAAAGCTTTAATTTATTACACTTTGTTTTTCCTCTTGCCGGCACCATAGTGGTTAGCTCTGTGGTCTTGTAGCTCCAGGGTCAAGGGTTCAATTCCTGCCTTGGGCCTGTGTGCATGGAGTTCGCACTTGGTGGGTTTCCTCACACAGTCCAAAGTAATGCACATTAGGGTGAATGGCATTTCCAAAGTACCTGTATCCAAATGTGTGATTATGTGCCCTACAATGGATTGGCACCACGTCCAGGGTGTACCCCTCCTCATGCCCTGATTTCCGCTGGAATAGACTCCAGCCTTCCCGCTACCTTATAAAGGATAATCGGTATTGATAGTAAGGGAGCGTTTTTCCTATTTTTATCTTGGGTTGTGTCGAAGTGGAAAACAACGTGAAGGTTAAACAGACTCCACCCTCCATAGTTTTAGAATGAGCTGGCTCACATCCTTGTATCACACATGCAGTAACGTAATGGCACAACAGGGAACCTTATAAAATGATTTAACTCCAGAGGGGTGACTCATACTGTAGCTGTAACAGCCAGAGAGGTTCATCAGTAACCAAACCCCGACCCAGCAGGAAACAGATGTGGGCTGCTTCAGGAGAGAGAGGAGGGTCTTGTTGTGGGAGCTGACGATAATGTGGAGACCCCCAGAGATTCTGACGGGAAATTCGAAGGCAAAGTCGACTTCTCGAACTGTTTAGGTTTAAAAAAGTTCAAATGAGAAATGAAAGGCAAGAGACACACACAGGATGAAAAGGTCACAGAGCCACACACTAGCACTGGGATGACAATAGCATCACTCATCCATTTCACCATTTCACTTCGGTCACAACTTTCCACAAGAGGGAAACTCTCACTTTTTTTTTTTTATTGTACAAGCTGTTCTCACAGGTGAAGTGGAGGTTTAGACCCTATTGTATTAGTCGGTTTGTGAGTTCCCTTATTACAGTAAGTGCTGCAGGTTAGTTTGCCCTTTAACAGGAAATAACAGTTATCTGTAACTATAGCAATGTATTTGACTTCCTGTTTTGCAGTTCTTTTGAAATAATGTTTTTTCTTTAACAACCTATAAATCAACAGTACATTCTATATTCTTTTAAACCTAACCTCAAAGCCCTTTTTAACATTGACATTGACAAATACACATCATGTTACACATCTCCAGCCTTGTAATTATTGTACGTATATTAATTACAGTATGAAATTTGATTATGTAATTGTCACGTTTTTTTTTTCTTTGTTTTTTTTTAGAGTAATGCAGCACATGTTATTATCGCCCATCACCATGAGTTCTCATTGGTCAGAAGGGGTGTTGATTAATTTTTTACAACAGCTGGTCAGCCAGCATTTCCAGCTGCCATTTAATTGACAGGTTTATATGAACAGACTCAGGCTATTCTATAGTAACAGGTCATTCACAGGGATGTGTATGGCTGACATTTGGGTAATTTTTGGACCTGAACCAGTGTGTGGTTTTGTGGTACTGAAAGTAACAGTACTAGTACCAGAAACAGGATATCTGTGGTGCTACTGATTAACTCTGGAACCTTTAAAAATCTCTTGCAAATATACCTTCAAGCAATTATTCAAAATCGAGTTTAGATATTTTAATGTATTCTAAATGCACTAATTTGCAAGTAATGGCAACCTCTTTTTCTCTCTCTCTCTTTTTTTTTTTTTTTTGAAATAAACAGAACCTTGTTTTACTGCTCTGCTGACCATGTGTACATGCTCAAAGTATTTTAGAAACCTTTGTATGCTTTATAAGCAGGGGGAGGGTGTATGACACTGGAAAGTCAATGATATACACATGTCTCTTGCATGCCGTGCCTGCAGCAGTATTTTATAGCTATACATTAATGAGCAGCGGTGCACAATAAACACCAATCTGAAGTAGAACATGGCGCCTTTATCCTGCATTTAAGTCCAACCACACATGTAGTACATGAGCTAATGTAAAAAACAAACCCGGGATTCGGATTGAAACTAAGATATAATCCAGCTGGCTGGCCACCGAGCATTTTGTCATGTCAAATAATCAATAATGAATCAATACTCATTTATTTTCTGGAGCAAAATGTATAGGTCAACCATTGTCAACATCCTTGGAATGGTATGGGTTTAACGTATCTTTATTAAAAATGCTAAATGAGCTCGTGACTAGCTGAAAAAGACCTTTCAATCACAGCTAAGACCAGAGCAAGGGCCCAAGCTTTCCATCATACCCTTCTGACAAGTGCTGCACCCCCCAACCGCAGTGCATCAACACGTACATCAGGGTTTAAAGAAAAGAAAGCTGAGAGGAGAAGAAAGAAGCCAGTGTGGCTTTACTGTAAAAGTCTATACTTGAGTCAGCCTTGAGGAATGTGTCACAGCATCAGCCATGTCACGAAATGACCTCACTTGTGACCTCTATCTTATGTCACCATCCTTTAATCACACAATTGCGACTTTGTTTTTTTTGTTTTTTTTATTACTGACTTAAGTATACTGGATAGCAAGCATTTAAAAAAAATTATTTCTGTTCGCAATCTACAGCCTCTTACCTGAGATATCAAGTTAGCAAAAATCACCACCATGCAGCTGAAAAAGATTGCAGAGTTATACTGTATGATTTAAAAAAAGATTAACAAACAGCCCCATTTATTAGAAACATAATTGAAGTACTATGTACAGCGACAAAATATTGATGCTGACATCATAGCGATCATTCATCTTTAGTAACTGCTTCATCCTGGTTAGGTAGAAGTGAATCAAAAGCCTATGCCAGCAACATTGTCCTTGAGTACCACACACATTGCCACACAAAGCCAATTTAATATAGCAAACTCATATACTAGTATGTTTCTGGCATGTGGAAAGAAACCATATAACCAAGAGTAAATCCATAACAGTAACCTGAACTAGGACTATTTTTTTGGCTGCTCCCGCCATGGGGTCACTATGGTGGATCATCTGATCCACACAATCAACTTTGACATTGGTTTACTGCCACAACCCTCCCATTTTATCCAGGCTTGGGACTGGCACAGCATCCAGTGACTGGGGTTTGGGCATTGGGTGGGAATCAAACCAGGGTCTTCCACATGGCAGGCAAGCGACCTACCACTGAGCCAGCAATGCCCAATGGTGAATTTCAGATTCATGAGTGGAAAATTTCAATATAAGGCCAATACCATAAGTAATGCAAAAGTAGGACAAATCATACCTCAAATCATTTTCATTAACTGACATAGATCATTCAAATTGTAAATGCTGCTCCATCTTCTCAAAGTTACTAATCAACATAGTCACCATCACAAGCAATGCATTTGCACCATCATAAAACCCGGCTCTTGAATCCTTTTGGAAAATCCCCGTTGTCGCAGTTAATGAAGAAGTTTAAAGAAGAAAAAACATGCATTAAGAGACCATCAACTTCAACAAAGGGAATTTTCAATAAGGAGTTGGTTTAAACAATGGTGCATGTGCAGCACATGTGATGAAGATGTTGAGTAGTACTTTTGTATGGGGCAAAAGTCTAAAAGTACTCTACCAACATGTACAATTTGTAAAAAAGTTATGCTCACGTTTGCATTACTTGCAGTATGTTTAATCAAATATAACCTGCACATTTACATTACAGTTCAAAAGTAATTCTAATACTCTGAATTTTTAGAAGTCTATTCAGAACTGTCATTTTGCAGGTTTGCGTAATCAGTGTTTGCTGTTCTCATTTAACTTCACAATTCCGTAACATATTTTTCAAATTTATTTTTTTATTTTTTTAATTGCACAAATGATGGGTGTTCAGTGTTCCATTCTGCTTCATTTTAAAAGCAATAAAGTGGTGATCAATTATGAAGATATTTTACAGTGTTGTAAATAAAAAATGATGTCTGAGCCAGTTCCCAAGAGCTCAGTTGCTGTACAAACATGCAGTATATTTTACTCATCAGGATCCCCATTACGTTTACCTCTGCAGCTCACATTTCATTATCTTATTGGTCATTTTAAACAAAATGTTTAGAGCGAGAGGAGTATTATGCATTGACATTAATAATGTCTCTCTCTCATTTCTCTCTCTTGCTCTCACTCTCACATGTCTCTCTCTCATGTCTCCCTCTCCAAATTCCTGAAAACCAGCAATTCTGATTACTCCATGTCCTTTTCTTTAAAAGCGCCCTATAATTCCCTCTAAAGGAGCAAATTGTCATTTTAAAGGGCTCTGCTGCCTGTGAGCTGAATTGTAATTGCAACTGAAAACACTGACCATTTTCTCCAGTCGCCAAATTACCCAATGCTTCTTTTCAGAATGAGCTTTTAGAGAAAAAATGGGAGCTGATCAGTCCTTGTTCCAGCCAGAACATGGAGTCATTTCTGGGCCAGAAAAATGTCACTAGAAAGCCTGACATGAACAAACGTGCCACATCCATTACACTGTCTCATGGTGAATCATCAGAATCGAGGACAATTAAGCAGAGACGAGTTGCTCGATCTGTATTATATGACAGTGGATGACGTAGCTCATTAAGGTAAATAGCACTGTGTTTACAGTGAATAGCTTGGTCTGTGTGCTTTAAGACAGCACTCAGTCTTAAATCAGTCCTGGTTCTATGCTGTATCTGTCACACACACTGCCTCTGTTGTGAAATACACTGATACAGAGCTTCCATCTCAAGACATGCCGAGCACTTACGCTAATGGAGCTAAGTGGAATGAATGCAGAAAGTGATGCAGAGAGCCACTGCACATGAGGAGATGCAGAGGTGATGCAATAGAGGATGGAGAAATGTTGAGGAAACACATGGTAGGGGAGTCCAACACTGAACAGCAACAACAACAACAACAACAACAGCAAGCAAAAAAAATACAGGAAATCATGCTAAAAGTGTCAAACCGACCAGACACACATTCCTAAAGATGGCTTATTTCTCTAGGGTTACCAGGAGAGCCAGTAAACATGAAGTTAGTACATCATATGTGACGCAGTAAAGGGCAGACGATGTGCACAGGACAATGGAGAGCTGACCGACCGAATGACCACTCACCGCTATTAATGTGCTGAATCAGCCTGACCTTCATCGCAAAACAGGATTTCCACACTCATACAATACACATTCGAATTCCGTGTTTCAGCCTTAACACCAGGGGTGGATAATAGAAATGTGCAGACAGGGCTGAGAATCAGGATTCTTTTTGTTTTGTTCTGATTTGGATTATTTTGGAAAGAACTACAACGCCACTATCAGTGGTTGTAAGAACAATATGCAATATGAAGACGAACAATATGAAGATGTTTTACATTTACAGCAATTGGCTGATCCTATAATCCAGGGTGTCTATTTGTTCCAATAACTGCATTTAAATGGACCCTAAGTTTCCACTAATAATGGGAATAGCGCAATCAGAATAAAAGTGCATCATGTAAACTCCTCATTCGGGACAGTCTGATCTGATACGGCCTAATTGGAATAAATGTCAATCAGAATGAGAATTGTGGTGTAAACCTTTAATAATCCTTTCAACAGGTAAATACTGGCCATGTAAAGACATGATCTGAGAACTTCTTTCTTGTTGGAATAAATAGATTCTATCTGAGCATGTTTAGAGAAATGTTAAGGAAACACATGGCGGGGGAGTCCAACACAGAACAACAATAACAACCAGAAAATACAGGAAATCATACAAGTGTCAAACATTACAAAGCTGTGAAACATCTACCCAATCATAGATGAGACGGAATTCTTGAAACAAATCATTACATAAAAGGCGGGATTTGATAGAAACAATGGGAAATCTTACTTAACCTCAAAGTTGAGAAAAAAAAGCTGTTATATTCTAAAGTCTTCTAAAAACTAAAGTCAAAAAAACTTTGAAATAAACACTTTGAAAAAGTAAATTCACGTCACTTCATTTGGAATCTTTGATCAGAATGATTTCAATCAGACTGAAGAAATATTGTCCAAGTAAACAAAACTGGGCCTGATTTATTTCTAGCCCACTGAAGACTGTAGATTACACAGTGATATTCGAGTCAGGTGATCGTACAAAGTGAAATTTTGGCCTGGCGTAGCTGAGTGGTTAAAGCATTGGACTATGGTTTGGAAGGTCCTAGGTTCAAACCCCATGACCACCAAGTTGTCCCTGTTGGGCCCTTGAGCAAGACCTTAATCCTCAACTGCTCAGATGTATAATGTAAGTCGCTCTGGATAAGGGTGTCTGCCTAAATGAAATGGAACCTAAACGTGAACTCTGCTTGGCTGAATTTTATGTCATCACCAGTAACTGAGAAGTCGCATGTGCGGTACGGTACAATCGAAGGTGCTTTAAACACAAAGAAGGTGGATTATTTCATCAATCATCCAACTTTAACTAAAATGTGATTAGAAGTTAAAAGATATAATATGCAAACCCTTGGCAGTCGAAGTACAAATTAATTTTTTAGTGCTTTTTGGTTTGAATGTAAAGGTTACTTTCCTCCGTATCTTAAAAATGGCATTTGGATGGGAAATGGCGTTAACCTAGTGAAGCATTGCATGCATGAAACACTTATTTTTAAAAAATCACAAATGCATTGCCTAGGCCTAATAAGTTTCACCGCTTTGCTATTATTATTATACTTGTTTTTATCCCTTACATCTAATATCACTGGCAGCCTTCACAGGCCGAACATCTCTGCAGCAATAATTCTTTAAAAGTAATGGCTACGAGCCCAGATAATGCACATAAATGAAGTTGGATTAGACCACAGAGCTGGACTCTCTAATTGGTTACAGAGCAGCCAGTCACAAGACCAGTGTTCACGTTGTATCTGGGGAAGTGGCTTTAAACAATAATCAGATCAGCTGCTCCTCTGCTCAGTGCCATAACCTGCATGCTTGCAGAGGTTCATTTCAGCCTTATCGATTATATGGCCTACTGTACTTTCAAAACATATGCATTAGTGCCATTGCCTTAAGGTTTGACCTTTTACTTAGGTAATATGCAGGCACTTTATGTATCTTAAGTTACATGTAATAACAGAAAGACTGAGAAAATGTGAGAGATTTCAATTTCAAAGAAAATATTGTAGATAGATAGATAGATAGATAGATAGATTTGTTTATATTTATTTGATATTTATTTATTTGTTTGCATTTAAGGTGACAAGACTTTAGCCATCGTTCCCCTTTAATTCTACAACTAAACTATTCACATGTTGTCAGGAAGCAAAGCATCACATGTGGTTGAAGCAAATTATTCACAAAAGTTTGTTTAGTTTAGAGTAACAAAATCAGTCAAAAAATTAATATTGAATTACGATATTTGTAAAATCAGCACCTATAGTACCAGCCAAAATTTGGACACACCTTCTAATTCCATGATCTTTGCAGGTTTTTATTTCTTTATACATTGTAAGGCAATACTGAAGGTGTCCAAAATATGCAATAATCTAATTTGAATAGTTGATATTGAGATGTATCAGCTACTTACAATCTGTAAACCCTTCATAACGGCTCTAATCTGATTTCTGAGGCTGGTGACTTTAAACGAACGTCTCCTCTGCAGCAGAGGTAGGTCTTAGTCTTGCTTTCATGATTATGGTGCTTGATGGGTTTTGCAAATGCACTTGACAGAATACTGTTCTTGCAAGAACTATTCCAGAACAGCTGACCTTCATGACTTATAATAACAACTGACTGTTGTTGTTGTTGTTGTTACTTATTTACCTAATGCCATATGTGTTATTTTATGATTATAAAATCCCCAGGATTATTCTAGAATGGAGAAAATAAATCCAAACTTGTGTCCAGACTTTTGATTGGTACTGTAGGTATAATGATGATATCGTATCGACTGGTCCCTCAGGATTCCCATCTCATGGAACAATCAGACAACATGCTCTAAACGGCTTCGGCTACGTTTTAGAGCGTTTGACAGAAAGGGCAACTGGTTAAGAGTAAAGACAAATGATTTCTAATAACTTGTCCCTTTATTTTCCTTCACGATTGTCTGCAATCTCTTTCATATCTTTTAAACAACACCAACTCACAATCTTCCTCTCAACATACAGTTTGTGTTGCAACACTGAGTGTCAAACATGGCCTTCTTTAGATCAGATAAAAAGAGCAATATTTTCATAAGCAAAGTCATCTCAGTTGATTTTAGATTATGTTTCGCGTTGCTGTCTTGTTGCAGAATTTACTTATATTAAATTAGGAAAAAATGTGACGTATGTTTAACCTTTTGTTATATAAAAACAATGCAAAATATAGAAGATTTGGCTGTACAAGTATAGAGCGTATAGAAATTGTTGTGAGATTGACACAGAATTTAGATGCTTAGCATGAACGTGTGGATACAATGTCCATAGAATGTGCAATGTGTGAAAAATGTGCAAAAATGTAATAGAGATGTCCAGGGTGTGTGCAAATGTGCATGAATGTAGACATGTATAATGTCCATAAAGTGTCTAGGGTGTGTGCAGATGTAAAGTGCAGTGTGCAAAAATGGTCTAGTCCTGTGTGGTGTTCTGATTGAGAGATATTCGAACTTTGGTGCAGATATTCAGTGTGTATCAGTGTATCAGTGTAGCTTTTGTAAGAGTTTTTGAACCTCGTCTTCATCTCGTTCATCTGTACCATGCGAGTGATTACCACACCCAGCATACGTGCGATTACCACAGGCGAGAATTTCAACATGTTTCGTAGGACTAATGAAAGAACGGAAAACAGTTTTTAGCGAGAAGTCAGTTATAATGCAAGTGCAAGAGCGGATGCTGAATTCCTCAAGTACACATTTCTAAATACTTGCTGCCAAAACACAGTATTAGTGCTGATTTAATATATATACACTACCGTTCAAAAGTTTGGGGTCATTTTCTAACTCCATGATGGTTCCTGATTTTTCTTTCTTTCTACATTGTAAAGGAATGCTGAAGGCGTCCAAAAAATGC
>JAQQZT010000038.1:10514561-10535948 GCA_030068275.1 Clarias platycephalus | reverse complement strand
GTGTTATTTTATAGTTTTGAAATCCCCAGTATTGTTGTAGAATGTAGAAAATAAATCACTAAACAAAAACAAAGAAAATTGCAAGTGACCTCAAACTTTTGAACAGTAGTGTGTGTGTGTGTGTGTGTGTGTATATATATATATATATTTTTATTTATTTATTTATTTATTTATTTTTTTATATATATATATATATATATTTTAATGTTGTACATATAATACAGACAATGTATGTGCAGAAGAAGCTACATATAATTATAAAGTAAGTCGAAGTGTAAGTAAACGATCTTGCTTCCCTAAAAATTTCAAGTTGCTAACTTCAGTCATTTTGGAGAGATGATTTTATTTCGGCCAAAAATGTCTATTTATCAGCGTTATACCGTATTGCTTCAAACAATAATAATTAAAAATGAAAATGATTTATATTTCCTTATGAGTATTGATACCAAAATTGGTGTAAACTTATAGAAGCATATGATTTGTTGCTTAAATAAAAGCATTATAGTATTTTTGGTAAAAGCTTAAAAAGCAAAAAATCTGTAGTGTCCGTAACCATGTCAACTTCATGTCGCAATATCTTAACAATTTTGCATTTTAGAATAATACTCTTTTTCATTTTTTTGTCTTTTCATGTGAAATCTAAATTGGCCAAGTTTCTTCAAGATCATTGAAAGATTTGAATTCAAAACAGTTACGGACACTACATACACAAAAGGGCATGAAATTGTATTTAGCAAATGTGTTTCTTTTTATCTGATAAAAATATAAATGTGTATGCATGCTTACAAAACACGAAGCATGGATCGGGAAGCATTAAGTATTATGAAAAACGGTGATATCTGAAAATTCACTTTTTCACCTAGGTGAGACCACTAATAGCATGTTTTGGCAGTTAACAGTTGGTCGTACTGTATGTGTTGTTATATCTTATTGGAGACCAGACCTCACTGCAAAGAGGCCTCCGCTAATGTAAATTTAAAACATGAACATAAAAAGAGTCAAACTGTCAGGGTTAGGGTGAGGATTGGGTTTAGGCATCAGTTACCAGCATAATCCACACAAGGATAGTAAGCTAAATGTGTGTACAGTATGTGCATATTCCCTAATCCTGCAGCTTATATAAATGCAAAATCACGAACACAGGCGCCCAGCTAGTTACAAAGTGCATCTGCATTATTGACTTGACTGATGTGCTGATTGATCGACAGGGTTGCAGAGCAGATTTGAGTTTAACACACAGTCACATGCTCCCTGCTTTTTGTCTAAAGGCTTTCCATCAAACTGGAAAACGTTCCAAAACACACACCTAAAGAAAGTAATAAATGCCAGAGGTCCATCAGGGGCTAGAAAAAGGAGAAAGAATGAAAGAGCCTGAGAAGGAGTGATAGTGATAGGATGTGTTTCAAAATCCTGTAATCCTAAAGTTTCCTGTGGTTTATCAGAGCAAGACAAATAAAGTACATGAACGATGATTAGATATGCTGCATCCAGCATTCTGCCTGAGAGACACCCCAGATGACACTATGAGCGTAGATTTTCCACTGACACTACATTACTACTGCGCGTTTTCCCTTTGTGTGTGTGTGTGCGTTTTCCACACCATGCAGAAAAAGGAAGTGATGTTTTTTTTTTTTCCTTGATAACTGTCCAGCCACTGGCCATGGAATGTTCTCCAGCTATTGAGGTTGTGTGTGTGTATGTGTGCATATCCACTGGTGTGTGTGTATATGTGAGACCTGTGTGTATGTGTATCCTCAATACCTGATAAAGGTCCATCTTCTGTTTGTATATAATCTGTGCAGTCTGACTGCACTTCCTGGACAGGACACTCCCGTTCCTGGCACAGAGTAAGGAAATAACACAATTTGTCAGTCTGTCAGACACACACACACACACACACACACACACACACACACACACACATACACGTGCTTCACCTTAGTGGTTTAAAAGGGCAAACAAACAGTACAAACAATGATTATACAAAATATTTAAAAAAATCTCTTAGGATCTAACAGTAAAGCGATCCGTTTGAACAATTGTGACCTAATGCTCGAACTGACATCCATTTCAGTGCTGTAAAAATCATTGAGCCAAGTAATCTCTCCTTTGAGACCGAGCTGTTAGAGCTAAGTGAAGCTAGGGATAACACTTTCCTTATTCGAAAAAAGGCAACTGTAGCCTTTTACCAGAATCACAAATAACATGATAATAATAACATGCCTCTAAGTGTGGAAGGGGACGGTCCAAAGGGACCAGGGTAACACAGACGGAAGGGGCTCCCTTCCAAAGCTGGGTTTTCCGTATGCTTAAAAATAGATAACAACTAAAAAGGATGGAATAGCTTACCCATTTTATATTAAAAAAAAAAAAACGTAAGTGGAAAACATTTAGCATGCTTGATTCGCTATATTCGGCGACTCAAATGATAGGTTTTTATTTCGAGCAGTGTTAAAGCAGAGGGATATTAGTCTCTTGCAGGCCTCTTGCTTCCATGCAAGGATTATAGGCTTTTACACCAGCATTTACTCTTTGGCTTGTATTAGTATCACATTGTGGCCAAGTTCAATAAAAATAGACCCATTACACTGGACCACAGATATCTTGGTGGATTACTGTATAACCTTTCCTGACCACCTACACTAAAAAGGTTCAATTGAGGCTGGAGTCAGGGCTTGATCTGATGGGAATACACGAGGATGGCGTGACTTCATGTAAACCTATGCAAAGAAAGGTACCTCACTTTCTCATTTACATTTCGATTCTAGTTGATAAATCAAGGGTTCTTTAAAAACCAACAAATTACCATGTCAAATCAATCAACATCAGCATGCTTGACGCTTACCTGTGATGATCTGATGATTGATGGTCGTGGTATATGTGCGAATTTTGTATTCTGAATTGGACTCTCCTCTCGAGGCACTTCCTCCTCTGAGAATCCCTCCGAACTGGGAGATGAGTGCCGGATGTTCTGTTGAACCAGTGCTGGCTCTTTTGTCCCAGTTCCATTGGTTTTGGTGTGTTCTGAGATGCAGCTGACTGCAGGCTGGTGTTGGGGTTCAGTAAGATTGGCAGCTCGAGGCTGGGTGAACACGACATGGCTAGTGCTGGAGTCTGACTGAGTCGTACAACCCAGATGGGGACCGGGCTCAGGTGAAACATCTGCAGGAGCTCCGAAACAGTACTGAAGTGAGGAACATGGGTGCCCGTGCATCACAACACCGGATTGCAGCCTGTCTATAATGTGAAAACAGCAACCATGTGTACCATAAGTGTGACAAGGGATGGAGAGAAGATCAATTCCAGAAATGTGCGAGAGCTCAGTAATAAATCCAGTTTGTTGCGTAGGATCCACAGTTGTAAATTCAAAAGGGTTTATCCATTGAGGATCCTGATAAAATTCATCAGATATCACAAATGCTTCAAGTTCAGGCTGATTCTTGATGCTGATAAGAAGAACTCCAAAGGCCCAAGGTTCCTTAAGTTTTATAATCCTTTTTCCTCACTGGTTTTCTTGAGGAACATCTCTATATCCAACTCCAATATGACTCCTGGTTGGGTTTCCCACTTTGGCACCTCTCTTTGAATGATGACAGATCTTATCCGCTTCAGTTTAAAGGTTTAAAATTGTTTAAAATGGCTTACACGATGGACAAACTCTACTCTCCATCTCTAACATCTTCTCTTCAGCACTGCAGTCCAAGAGCCGGTTTGGGAGCAGCTTGAGAGTGATATCAGCTTGGGAGCATCCAGTTACGTGAACAGGTATTCCCTCTGCCAAGACTCAGCCGCATTGTTCATTGGCCGGTGAAGCTCAGTGACTCTGGGGTTGATTAGGTGTCAGGTTTCTGGGCCACAGTAAGTGATAGCCCCCCCAGTGTAAAGTCTAACTGTTTCGTGCAGAAAGATAGTAGCGAGGCCTTATCGGAGTCATTATGTGGTGAACTATAAAGACAAAAGCTGTGAGCTGAAAAATAAAACAGGGTCAAATGATCTTGAGTTACTGAGAGTGAAATATTCATGTGTGTAGATAGTCAGAGTGTTAGTAGTATCCAGCTGATTCGCTACAGCTTCTCACTTTATATGGTAAGAAATATTAGGCTAATAGGTTGAGATACTGTACACAAATACTATGCACATGTCTACTCTGTCATGGAAGGATTAATGACAGGGTGGAGATTTTTTATTTTTTTTTGCTAAAGTTAGCATTTAATGAGCACATGCTGGACCTTCAGTTTTCAAAGCGATTTACTGGTGAATAAACTACAAACACAATATGATGAAAATTATACGCAATATGATGAGGAAATATACTCACGTACTCATCATCCATATCGCTTGATCCTGTATTCAGTGTCACAGGGGGCCTGAAGCCTATCCCAGGAGACTTCGGGCACAAGGCGGGGTACACCCTGGACAGAGTGCCAATTAATTGTGGGGTACACTTACACACTCATTAACACACTATGGGCAATTTCGGAACACTAATTAGCCTAATCTGCATGTCTTTGGACTGTGGGAGGAAACTGACGTACCCGGAGGAAACCCACCAAGCACAGGGAGAACATGCAAACTCCATGCACACAGAGACGGGAATCGAACCTGGCCCTGAGTCAAACCCGGACCCTGGAGGCGCAAAGCAACAGCAAAAATATTTAGGCAAAACTGTTAATTATTTAATTCAGGTGTTTCAATCAAGCAACTTATCCCCATTGAAGAGCAATTTTAATGCTTCCGCATACCAAGACGTTTTGGACAGTGCTATGCATAACTTTGTGGCAACAGTTGTTTTGGTCAGAAGGCCAACATGACTGTGCCCTGTTGAACAAAGCAAGGACGTTAAAGATATGGTTTGATGAGTTTGTTGTGGAAGAACTTGACTGTCCTCAACCCCATTGTAAGAGCCATATCGTATTTGTTATGAATTTGTTGTTGTGTTTATTTTATTTTATTCTACTCACTAGTTAAGCACTAAGCATTGATTTGTTAGTTAAGCATTCATGTTTGACGATCGTAGGTTGGTCTGTGACGTCATTCCACTATTACACGTATTCGTATGACTATCGCATGGAAAAAAGCTCAGTATATGAATTGGAATTGTGGAGACACAAGCCTTTGACCGTAATCCAACGTAAGCTAAAAGATACAGCAAACATATTGTTGTAAACGTGACTTAAGATCGTAACCTACAGATACAGCGATTGGGTTGTTGTAACAGTGGATTTACCCAAGACAACTGTACGAAGTGTTGAATCTTTGATGCTGGAACAATAAAACGAGAGACAAAGAAATGATCGGACTTCCGTGTTGTGAGTGAATAATCAAACTAAAGATACGCATCAAAACATGTGTAATAATATGACCGTCCACCCATCAAGCACCTTTGGGATGAACTTAAACGGAGATTGAACAGAACCAGCCGTTTTTATTGAAGAATGATTTAGTTACAATAAAAACATAGGAAAAGTATTTTAATTTTGTGTCATTTAACCACTTATTGCACTGAAGTCAGCAAAGCGGCATGTAAGACATGACAAAGAAACACACATACACACACAAGGAAAATGTTATAATTTGAGGGAACCATATTTCATGAGATGTATAATTGTACTTCTGTGTCTAAATCTTTGCTCATCTATAATAAAACCTCGGAATTTCTTTATTTTGCAGTAAGTTCATGATAGCTGTAAGACACTAATGAGAACAGCAAAGGCACTTTATAGAGCCAGGTGTGTACAGTAATATGCAGTTACACTACAATGTAAAAACTCACAGATCAGGAAACATTTTCAATGATGTAAATGTTAGTATTTATTCATCACTACACTATGTACAAATTAGAGAGTAGAGAGCTAATGAAACATGGATGAACTCTTTTGTCTGACGATGTAAACGGGACTTGGGTTTCCACTCTAGCGAGAGTGCACGGACTCACCATATGTGCACAGCGGAAACATGAGCTGAGTCTTGTGAATGTGTTTCTACTGGATCAGGGACGTGAAGAGCACTCTCGTGCGGAACATGTATTGTGAATTAGAGCTAAATGTATTAGCTTATTAGTAGCACACACGGTGTTGCTGCCTTTAACTAACTGCATCGCTAAGACTATATGTTGCTCAGCTGAGAAGTGCAAAACAAAATAAATTCAAAAACAAAATGAAAACAAAACAACTAAACTGAACACAAAATAACAAATTCAAAAACAAAATAACAAATTCAAAAACAAAATAACAAAACCGAATACAGTATAACAAATCCGAAAACACAATGACATACAGTATCCAGAAATAAAATACCAAATGAAAAAACACAACAGCAATTCACTCAAACCGGAAAGGGTAGGTATAGTTCGCAAATTAAATTCTTATCGCTGATTGGATGAGACATCTGTCACTCAAGACATACAAGAAGTACTATCAAGTGAAGTCAGAATCATTTTTAAAGCACATTTAACACAACTTAGTTGACCAAAGTGCTGTATAATCCTAAAATACTGAAATGAATTCTTAAATGAAAATACATCTAAATGTCCGTGTGGCTGCAGCACTTCCTGTATATTTTGAGTGACAGATGTCTCGTCCAATCAGCGGTAAGAATCAACGAGCCAAAAAAGGTAGGCGTGGTTTGCGAATTACATCCTTACCGCTGATTGGATGAGACATCTGCCATTAAAGATCATCACTAAGAATTTAATTCGCAAACCACACATACTTACCGCTGATTGGACAATTGAGTGACAGATGCCTCATCCAATCAGCGATAAGAATTTCATTCGCGAACTATACCTAACTTTTCCGGTTTGACTGAACTGTCGTTGTGTTTTCTCATTTGTTATATTGCTTTCGGTTTTGTTGTTTTGTTTTTGGTTATGTTATTTTATTTTTGGTGTTATTATTTCCTTTTTGAATTTGTTATTTTGTTTTGCACTTCTCGGCCACCGTACTCAGCAGAAAAAGGAGAAAGCATTCAAGACAGTTGCCATCTTCCCAGGACTGGATGTTTCCATGAGTAATGCTCAGAGAAATACAAAAAAAAAAAAAAACCCCAAGAGCTACATCTCAGTCTCTACAGGCCTCACTGAGTATGTTAAATGTTAAAGTCCATTACAGCACAATTAGAAGACGACTGAACAAGTACAGTGTTCAAGTACGCAATACTGCACCTGAACAATCCTCAAGCCTTCTTGAACAATGAGACCAAAGTGGAGTTTGGCCTAAATGCCCAGCGCCATGTTTGGCAAAGAGATAAAAAACAAAAAAAAACAGCATTACCTCGGAAACACTGCATACCCCCTGTCAGGCACGGCAGAGAGATGATAATTTGGGCTTGTTTTCAACCACAGGACCTGGAAACCTAGCAGTCAGTAAGTCAACAATGAGCTCCTGTTTATACCAGAGTATTCTAGAAGCAAATGTGAGGCCATCGGTACAACAGCTAAAACTTGGTCGAAACTGGATCATGCAACAGGACAATGATCTGAAGCACAGAAGTAAGTCTACATCATAACAGCAGAAAAATACAAGAATCAAGGTTGGGCCTCTCAAGCATGTGTAATGCTGTGGTGGGACCTCAAGATAGTTGTGCATTTGTGAATTCCCAAAAACCGCAATGAAAGAAGAATGAGCCAAAATTCCATTTCTGATAAAGACTGATAAAGTCATACAGAAAACAATTATTAAGTTATTGCTGCTAAAGTTGGATTTATAAGCCCCTGAATCCTGGGAGGTACTTAGTGTTACAGTACTGACGTTTTAGTTTTATTATTGTTAAAAAATTTATAGCATGGTTTATTATCTATGGTTAATAGCAAAGTTATATGTTGTTATACACACACAAAAAAATGCCATGCTACTCATACAGTATGTTAATCTAGTCAAAAGCTAGCTAGTCCTAAACACTGCACAAAATAGGATATAATCAAGGATAATTTAGTCCTCCAATAAATCACTCAATTCAACACACTGAAATGAAACATTTTATTTAAATAAGGAAATTTAATTACAGATAAAGAAATTTCCATTGCAACAAACAGCTGAGCAAAAACACAAGGCAGGAAAACTTCAACAAATAAAACAAACAAAATAAAAATCAGAAACATAAACTTTGTTTTTCCTAAACTGATCAGTCCAAACAGTACTTCAGTTTCGCCACTGTAACACAAAATTTGTACAAGTTTTGAGAAAGCAAGAGCACATATCCGTGCACAAAACAGATCAAACTAGGAGGTGATGGTGAGTACCAGAGCCTGAGCTCAGACTGAGCTTGTCTCAGACTCAACACTGATGAATACAGTATTCGGCTAATACACAGATTTCAAATACAACAAAAGGTGAAGTGTTCAGTCAGTTTATCAATGACAGCTTAATGGGAAAAAACACCCTCAGAATAATAGATATATTGTAATGAAATACAATTTCAAACATTGTGTCAGTTTTGAAAAAAAATTTAATAAATAAAATTAATAACACTAATCAGAACTTCAGTGTGACAAATACGCTGGTCCTGAAAACAAATTACTTTTGCATTTTGTTCTATTTGGACTATCCGGGTGGCACGGTGGTGTAGGGGTTAGCACTGCTGCCTCGCATCTCTAGGGTCAGAGTGTTAGTGCTGCCTCGAGTCTGTGCTTGGTGGGTTTCCTCCTGGCCCTGTTGTGTCCTCCCACAGTTCAAATACTTGCAGATTAGGCTTAAATTGGTGTTCCGAAACTGCTCATAGTGTGTGTGTGTGTGTGTGTGTGTTTGTGTGTGTGTGTGTGTGCCTTCTAATAGATTGGCACCCTGTCCAGGGTGTACCCTGCCTCATATGTGAAGTCTCCTGGAACAGGCTCCAGGCCTCTCGCGACCCTGTACAGAATAAGTGGTATGAATTTGTATGAACAAATGAATGGAATCGATATTCTTAGATATCGATATAGTTTTTGACTACAAATTTTATATGTAATACTGTTCAGTTACTGATGACGCACTAAAACTAGTAAAAACTAGAAGTATGATTAAGGATATTTTAGCACTGAAAAAAAAATTGTGATGCAAAACTCAGTTTCAAACAACAATCAGAAGTGAAAATGAAAAAGCGATACACGTATCTTCAGTACTGCATTCTAAATGTTTTTTTTTCCCCTATTACAGGTGCTGAAACTTATATTGCAAATGAACATACTGATTAAGACGGATCAAAGGAAATAAATGTGCCTCTCTTATGTTGTTATTTATGCTGCCATGTCTTCTTATAGGGAATATTAATATGACGTTTTTCTGAGTGGTCAGAGTCGTCTCCTCCAGGATTTAATGAGACTGAAGCTGATGTAAATCATATCCTATGGCCATCACCTATGGTCCCCAGACCTCAAAACAAGTTAACACTTAGGGGAGTTACATCCTTGACGGCGCTTGTCAGCATCACAGCGAAACATCAAGTGAGGGGGAAAATATTTGAAACATCAGTGTTTATCTCTCAAGTATACCTCCAGAGACTTGTCCAATGAATCAGAAGGTGCTACAAAGGGACATGTGGCCCAACAGTCTGTATGTTTGCTAACAACTGAAACGCGGTTGTCACAGAAAGCTAAAAACTGGACAACAAAACAAATAAATCTTGCCATGACGACTTTTCTTCTTTGCAGGAGATACAATTCTAACTATCGCTATCGGGCCTTAAGGTGGGTCCGGATCAGATTTTCGAACCTGATCCGTTGATTTATGCTGCTGAATCATGGGTGTAAACACTGGACACAAATTCTCTCATCCTAACTGTAATGTTTTGCAAACCTCATAATGAATAGTGAACATGAGTGTCTGGGATCATAATGCAAGATGCAGATCTTACATAGATCGTAGACAATGTTGTAAATGTGGTTGGTTAATCTAACTCTCGCCTACTATATAGAAGGAACTTTCAGAAGGAACATTCAGAAGTCCATGCATATGTTCTGAGATCTCTTCCTTTACAGCAGAAGGCAATGTGTGGTTTATGGGCATTAAAAATAAACTGAAAAAAAAGGAAAGAAAAAAAGAATGGTAAGATGATGAAAAGATTATTGGAAGAGTATAACTACAACTACTGCTACTAGAAATCTAGAAAAATAGTGCACGGTAAAACAACAGCTGCTGGTAAAACATAAGAAAGTCTAAACCTTATGCTTTACCAGTAATAAAAGTCCACCCGAGTTAATGCTTAGTGAAAAAAAAAACTGTGAAAGATTATTTGCATTATAATGCAAAGGTAGTGAAGAAGAAAAAAAAAAACCTCCACACAGACAGCACTTCTTCGTTTTTAAGGAATGTGTGGTGGTGAGGCTTAGGCTGGCGTCTTCTTCCCCAGTCATTGCAAAGACAGTACGATAGTTAATTGCTACCACAACTTCTGGGTTGCCATGACACCTCAGTTAAGTAAGGTAAACACTTTCAGTGTAAAAACAATTATAACGACTAAAAAAAAAGAAAAAAGTACTGAATCAAAGACAGTGTTGTTCATCGACCGTGATACAGTGCGTGTGTGTCCAGCTGTGCTAAAAAGGGGGTTAGGATGTGAACGTTAAAGGGTCTCAGTGATAAGCATTTCACTCAGATACATTGCTAAGCACTGACATCAGGTAAAACTTTGGCTGCCAGTAAAGTAGTCATGTCAAAAAGTTCCTCTTTTTTTTTCTTGTTTTTTTTTTTCTAGCACACGTCTTCTTTGGGCTTCCTACTCAAAAAAACCACTTCCATAGGAAGTACAGTGCAGTATTGCTGGCGGCGTGTCAGGAGGAAGCGGGTCTCAGCTGTGGTAGCCTGCAGGGGCCGTCTGCTTCTGGGAAAGGCGCATCAGCTCCTCGCGGATGGCTTTGATGAGCGAGGCTGAGGAATGGCTGGGGGGAATAGACTCATCAGACGGAGAGAAACCCAGGCCCATTGTGTCCAGGTGGGCAGGGGGGGCGGACGGCTCTCTCATTCCGCTCCTGGGGGTCTGGAACACAGAGACGAGGGGGTAGTCGAAAGAGTTGAGAACCTGGACCACGGATGCAATGAGACGGCAAGGAAGAGGGAAAAGGAAAACGTCAGCAAGAGAACAGGCTTTGCAGAGAGAAAAGAAAGAAAGAAAGAAAAGGAGAACATGAACTTACAGGATCTCTGTTCACAGGTCTGAAGTCCTCCTCATGATAAGGTCCCCAGTTTAAGGCACCAGGTTGCCTGGCCTCAATCCCACGACCTGACAGACCGACTTGTGTCATGTGGTGTAGCTGAGCACCTAAACACATGCACACACACACACAAGTGTACCATATAATTATAACACTGACCATACACTGTAATTATAAAGACTTTTATATCGTGTTATTGATTGGTTAGCAGGATGATGAATTCCCGATGCAGATCAGACAGCAGACCTGGCCGTAATTCAAATCACAGCTTTATAATGAAGTGCTTGCTCTAATACATTATCATTTCTAAAGTAAATGCTTAGTTACAGAGACTTAGTCAGTATGGTGGACACTTTACATAATTTAAGATTAACCCCTTCACACAGATATTTATATGAATATCCACTTTATTTTATTCATTCATTCAATTCATCTTCTGTACTGCTTATCCTGTACACAGGGTCACAGGAAGCCTCAAGCGAGTAAACCAGAGCACCTGGAGGAAACCCACCAAGCATGGGGAGAACATGCACACAGACCTGAGGTGGGAATCGAACCCGGAACCTGGATGTGACGCCTTGCACTGACCACTATAGCACCGTGCCACCCAGATATCAAGTCCAAATAGAACAAACTGCTAACTTTATTTTACATTTTCTTTTTTTGTGCTTAGAATTGCATGATTAATTTTGAATCTACAGTATGTAAATATTACTTATATAAAAAAAGCACAAAAAATGTTCAAGAACTAAAAACAGGATGGCTGGCCATTTAAAATCTCTGAATGTCAATTAAAAAAAAAACATATATGTTCAAAAATATGCAATTTTAAAGACAAAAATATTAGAAAATAATGTCTACACAGTTTAGGATTTGGGGATGACAAACCTTTAAGATAATCAGTAGAGTCTTTCATAACGACATATGTTTTTTTTTTTTATTTCTTAATTTTTTTTAAATATATTTTAAATAAAATTTTATAGTAATGCTCAGGTGACTGGAAGGTGATTTACATGTTTTTGTAAAAAATAAAAAAAGTCATAAACTGACTGTATATCAGTGTGTACACCATGCAAGAATGGTTTAGGTTAATGATGAATTAATGAAAAAAAAATTCCATTATTTTATAAAGAAAATCTATGAAGTGATAAAAATAATAAAAATTTTTAAATTTTAATGACATTTTTCAGTTCAGGCCCTCAATCGTGAAATACAGGTGTGATAGTAGATTAAAATCATATTATAGGAAAGATAATCAAACATTTTTTTTTTGTACATCAGAAAGTGATGTTAAAGCTGGGCATAGGTGGTGCTTTGAGAGAAATAATAAGGTGATTATGAAAGTCACACCATGTCACAAGTTCAAACTGTACGATTCTGATACAGTACTTTACACGCAGCTGTGCACACCGCTGGAAGTCGAACGCCAGTCACGGTTTAGTCACCTCGATCTGAAGAGATGATAAGCGGGCAGCAGGCAAAGAAGACACAGACAAAATCGCTGCTTGTGTCTAATCACTGTTACTTACATACAATACTTGAGTGTTTGGGATTCAACCTCAGGGTGGTCATTTGCTGCATGCAGCTTTAAGTACAGGAATGTAATCACCCCAGCAGTCTGATGATATCAAACACTTGAACTGGCTAGTATAACTCGATATTCTAATAGGCGTGTTGGACCGTGGCACTGTTCAGGTTAAATGATTCCACCATTTACACTCTCTGACATTAGAAATTCACTGCCATCAGAAAAAAAAAGACATCCAGCTTTTGGAAGCTGTGTCAATTAATTTATCATGTACTGTAGTTCATGTGCAGTTTGGCCAAAAATATTTAATTGTTAAAGACAACAATTTAAAAAATTGTTTGTATGTCCAACACTCTTGTACATAAAATTGAGATCTATCCTGTGGAAAGTTTCTCTTTTCCTAATTTGAAAAACAATGATAAAATGTTAAACTGTTTTCAATATGAGAACAACATAACTAAGAACAAAGCTAATTCATTACATGTGGTTTAATTTCCAACTTTGCCATCTGCTCTACTTACTCACAGGCCCTTCTTTCTACGTGTAGCATGTACCTGTTGTGCCCCCTACTGGCCGAGGCCTGGCAGAAGAAGGCGGTTCATCCACATAGCCCCCTCTGCTGTTGTAGAGCCCCTCAGACTGCAGCTGCTCTCCTCCAACTCCTTCACCTTGAGGGAAACTACATCCCAAACCCGGCCTAGGACATTTTAGATGGGTAAAGAATATCGGTGTGTGAACATTGTGTAAACAGACCACACACACACTTCTGGCACACACAAATCTATTCAGTAACGTCTTGGTAACTGGTCTTATTCAGTTGCAAGGATGTAGGACACTGGAGTTGAGAAATATATGACTAATAGTTCTTGCGGGAATTTGGACACATCTGAAATAAAAATGTCCTGCACATGAATTATTAACTATGAAGTGTGTGTGTGTGTGTGTGTGTGTGTGTGTGTGTGAGAGAGAGAAAGAGAGAGAGAGAGAGACTACAAAAGATCTGACAGTGATATCAAACCACAACGCTTTTATCTGCTGGAACTGAATTTCATAAATGATGTGCTCATAAAATAATAATGTTTAATCATAAACCTCCACAGCCGGGAGTCCATTTCACTATATTTTGGGAATATGAATCTCAACAAATGAACCAGACTATTAGATCTTCTCTGCATGCAAAAAAAAAGAAAAAAAAACAACATACACCCATGGTGTATAATACTGTAGCTCACCTGTGCATTAAGCCTTGTACTGTTGGAGGCGGCAGGCCTAAGTCAGAATATCTCTGAAAATAAACAACACATACACAATTAGACATTTTAAATCACACTTCTTGTCCAGGTAGACCAGGATGTGACACATAATTGGTTGCCTTGTTGCAAAATAACATGTATAAAGACAAAGAAGGTCAAGAGGAAATGCCAGTTTCCCATTCTCCCTATCCACAGACACCAGGTGGGAGTGTGGTCTAAATTAGAACAAATCTATACGGAAATACGTCCTATACTACGGTTACAGACTGAGAATTATTTAGTTTATACTTCATGTATTACAGGGATATGTGGAGGAAACCTTCTGATCACATGACCTTGTTCGACTGCAGTTAATCAGCTTTAGTTATTAACACTTGGCTCACACAGAGCTTTTAAAAAACAGGATGTAATAAAGATCAAGCATTAACCTAATTCAAATAAAGGCACCGTTAGCACTCCTTTCACTTCAGAGGGCAATTTATCTAATGCAGTTTCAGGCTAAAAAGAAATGCTCCCCTTTTAAAAGCCAAAGGAATATTAATCACTAATGTTGGATTTGAGACGAGTGCCAATTCTCTGCCAACAACCAGTAAAAGCCACAGAAAAAAACGCCTCTTAACCTGGAATTTCTGCTTGACAAGTCCTTCAAGTTTCTTAAACTGCATAATGTTAAATGTGATTTCAAGAAGCTAATCATCACTGTGAAGAGGAATCACTTTTATAATTAGCCAACCTGGTGAGCTTGTTGCTAACCCTACTTATTAAGTTCACTATTGGAGAACTGAAGCTTGTAGCCACTCAAGCTTAATGTAGCTTATTATGATCTTTATGTGCTCTAATAAGAAAAAAAAAACATGATTTGATGAAGGTGTCCACGTTACGAAGGGCGTTCAAGTCAAACCGGGACTTGTGATAAATTTTTTCATGAATGAAGGACTTCAAGCACAGTACGATGATGAGACTCTAGCTGTAGCTAAACATTTGAATGCTGGTGCAAACGATTTAAAGAAGTCCGTCAATGGCGATCCTGGCTGAGGTGTCTCAAAGTCCACTACAGTCGTTACCGTCAACATTCGGCAAGTGGAAACGCTTGATTCTTGAAAATCAACAGATAACTTGCGGCCGACTCGTGGAAGAGACGCATCTGTCAGTCGGGACTATAAACACAATCGTTCACCAACACCACTTGTACAGTACATTACAAAAATTTGGCAAGAAGTTATTGCCACATATGGTGTAGCGAGAAATCTTTATACCTTGGTGGTATTCAAGTGAGAGTGAAATGCTGGGATAAGTGTATATATAGAGAAATAACGGTAGTTTAACTTTCATAACTATATTCTGTCATTCTACACAATCTAAAGTCCCGGTTTTGACTTGAACACCTCTTGTAATTTTTGCAAAGGCACCACGAATGCAATGTGTTTTCCTGTACTGAAAAATTATTATATATATATATTTTAATCACTTTTAAAGTTTATGGGTGATAATAGGTCATTTAAAAACATGAAATTGGAAAAAAAAAAAAAGGTTCAACACAATCTTGGCAAAAAAAGAAGAAGAAATTTTTCTTTTTCAGTTTTGTTCGAACTGTCAGATCACCACAGTAAAAAGTAAAAGTAAAAATGTTACCCCGGAGAAGGGGCTGAGCGCAGGGTATGAAGGCCCAGAGGGTCGTGGGCCACGTGAAGGAGGGCTGGCAAGTGCTGTGTTTTCGCTTCGGACCCCCAACCCAGGAAGTGTGATGCCTGCATTAGTGGCCTGTGAAGTGGGAGACACCAGGGCAAAAGCGTCGTCAAGGAGTGAGTGCATTTGCTGCCGGGCCTCCTCTATTGAGGGCTGAGGGGGCAGGTAGGGTGGAGGAGGGGCGATGTGGCCTCCTGGGGGCGACGATGAGCTCAGAAAGACATCGTCGGTCGGGGATGGACTTTGAGGATCAGGACCTTGGTCAGGATCCGACTGGAAAGAAAATAATTTTTACACGTTTCATATGATTGAAGAGGTTTAAATGTCTCGTGTGATTGTTAACGTCATGAACTGATGCTCGTACCACGTATGCTACATTGTTGACTCCTGGGTATTTCTTGTATGTGCCGTCACTGTCGTTAGTGATTAGTCTGTCTCTGTCTGCGTCTGTCAGATCTCCATTCATCTGCTGCTTCTTTCTCTGCTTAGGAGAACGCTTTTCTCTGCCACTGACACACACACACACACAATTCCACTTAATGAGTCTCCATACAGTATATCGAAACATGTAAACAAATAAAACACACCCTATGTCTTTCTAACCTTTTCTTGGGCTCGGTGTATAGAGGGGGTACGCGGCTGTCCGGGTCCAGGATCTTATCAATCTGCATCTGAGCCTTCTGGTAGACGTGGTCCTGCTCTTTAGTGTCCCCCAGGCTGTCCATGAGATCGTCCATGGCGGGGAAGTCGTAGTGGCCCTTCCTCTTAGCCCTGAGACGGATCTTATTACGATGGTGCTCGATCTCGGACTTCTGCCTGAGAGCGACCTGGATCTTTGTGTGGAAGAGAGGAAGGAAACAGAGCATAGAGAGAGAGAGAGAGGGAGAGAGAGAGGGAGAAAGAGAGAGAGGGAGAGGGAGAGAGAGAGAGAGGGAGAGAGAGCTATAACTGTTTACACTTCTGGCAAAGTCTCCTGTTGTGAAATGTTATGTTATGTTAATGTTCTGTGTGAAATGATTTCTGCTATACGGTCTTTGGTAAGTGGGAGAGTTAAAGGGCAGAAGAAGAATCTCATTCACAAAATGTTTTCCTCAGCATGTAAACATATGGAAGAAATGTCTATTAAAATCTACATTTCTGGATAGATTTTCCAAAAATCTCCAAACTGATCGATTGGTTTATAGAAACGTCAGTCTGCTATCTTTTATTTTAGATTACAGTAAGTAAAAATGTTTCCTAAGTCAAAAATTATCCGCACTTCCGATCATCGTTGGTCTTATTAGCACTGCTTGTCACTGCTGTGGAGGTGTGAACGTGTTACGACAGTTAATTTTTAACTGCAGTGCGAGCAAAAATGGACACTTATGGACACTTTCATGCACATTTACACACACACTTACACATTTATATTTTTAATTTCTGGATCATCGCACACAAGTCACTTTAATAAGACACTTTTCATACATATTTGCACACCCCTCCAGTCATTTTTCTTATTTACATTAAATTTCTATTTTTTCTATACTTTCTATATTTTGCTGTATCGTATTTGCTATTTTGCTAAACAGAATGTCTTTATTTGTACAGAATATTTTTATTTTTATCCTAGTTAAATAATATTTTCTATTGTGTTTTCTTTTTTATTCATATTTATTTCTTACCTATAGGCTTTTACTTTTAAAATCACAGGCGGTCATATAAGCATTTCACCGCAATTCATACTGTGTATGACTGAGTATGTGACAAATAAAATCTGAATTTGACATTTGAATTTGAAAAGGGATCAACAGTGCTCGTTACAGTAAGATGTTTATTGAAGAGCTGAAGCCTAAACTTTATTTATTCATTCGCTGCTTTGCGACAATGACAATTGTTAAAAGTGCTATACAAATAAAATTTAATTGAATTATTTAAATTAAATGCAGAGGACTGCTGATCAAGGGCGTTGTGATCTTGCATGACGACAGACTTCTGTCTGTGTTACAGCGTCTTCTCTATAGTCCTGATCTTTCACCGGTTTGGTCCCCTGAAAGCTGTGATGAAAGAGTGAACGCAACAATGCATTCGTGACTCGCAGCTCAGCCTAAAACATTTTTTAAATGAGGGAATACGAAAGCCTATTGACAGATCTACAACGTTTATTGAAAATCAAGGAGATTGTGTTGAAAAATTATGTATTTGTCTTCTCTAAAAATTCATTAAAATAAATTATACAGCGTGCACAGAGTGCTGATAATTTTTGATTCTCCCTTGTGCAAATGGAAACCCGAGAAACATTTTATGCTCAAAAGACTTGACCACACGTGACCAGAACTGGACATCTTGTGTCTAGAAGAATGACGTACGATGTGTTATATCAGAAGACATCCATTGAAAGATGTCTTCTAAAATTGCTCCTGAAAAAAAAAATTAAGTTGGACGTCTTCTGATCTAACACATTCTACCCGATTCGGCTGGTCACAGGACGTCCAGTGTTGACGTCCTTTTGGACATTTTACAGACTCAAAATTTTTACTGGGTACCAACTGCTCTACTTAAATTTGGAGCTGTAAAAATCTCAATTCCCCAATTTCCCCAGCTGGTTAACTGCAAGTGGAAGGGTAGCGTGTTTTGAGTGTTACCTCCTTGTTCATCTTGGCGTTGTCGGTAGCCTTGACGTCGGTCGCAGGGCAGGGTAAGGGCAGCACAGGCATAGGCTGCATGGCGATCAGCTGGATCTTGCTAGATAAGCGCTTGTTGGCGCCGTCGGCTGAGCGGGACATCCGGTCCACGTGCTCAAAAATGGAGGCTGATGATACCTGCTCGTCTGCGCTGTTCAGTGGAGGAGGACCTAAATAATACAAAGCATTATTCTGATGCTGTCATATCAAAAGCTGTAAATTATAAAATAACGTGCTTTTACAATGTGAGCACACTGATTCTCCACATCCACTTCCTTCTGACTGTCATATCTTTCCTCTCCAGCAGGGGACAGTGTTCGCTGTAACTTTTGCTGGAACCTGACTTTGGGGAATCTGACTTATACAGTACTGTAGGTTGAGGGAATGATTCGTAAAGGAGACAGACAGGTTACAAAGAAGGAATCGGATAAGGTTATTATTCTATAACTACGACCTAATGCCTAAATAAATAATACATAAATAAAAGATTACCAAAAGATGAATACATTTTTTTTTAAAAGGGTGAAGGTCACACAGGTCTACATAAACTCCACTAGCGCTACGTAACAGATGAGAGATGCTCTTACCAATCTTATTTCTTCCTGAGAGCCAACAAATGAAAGAGTGTGAAAAAGTCAGATACACAGATTGGCCTTGTTAAGTCTCTAATTTTGTGAATATTAAGAATGTAGAAACAGCTGGCTTTCACTAGTCGAGTCATTTGGATCTGTGTGAGACTGAGTGAAAGTCTGACACGTAACACTAAAGAGAACGAAGAGTGAGACACTTTTAAGGCTGATTTTGTCAGATTTCAGGCATTAGGAGAGGCAGGAGGGCTTGATCAGCTCATTCCTCAACACTGAGCCTGGATTAACTGGCTGGAAAAGGGGGGGAAGGAGGACATGTGACAAGAAACGGTTCAAGCAAGAACTCGAGAGATTTGCATCTCACCCCATCTAGCTATCATCAGACCAAAGAAATATAATTAGACTAAATGAAAGACTTATTTCCTACAATGCAATTCAATCTCAAGCTTGTCTATATTTCTTCTTAAGGTCCGTCTTGACACTTCATCTCACCCATTCCACCTACTACACAGGCAACCATGATAACGTAACAGAGCTATACTAGCTTGGGAAGTGCAACAGTGCCGTATCTTGCCGTTTAATCCGTTAGGAGCCATCTTACGCTGTTGCTTGGGATCAGTGGACAGTTTCGTGTTCGTCTTCGGAGACTCCCTCTCGCTGAATGGCTCGCTTCCCAGAGAATCGCCGTCGGAAGGAGATATCCTGAGGAAAGAAAGAAAAAAAAACACAATGTAAACCATAGCAAGGAATTAATTTACAGGCAGAGCACTGACCAAAAAACTTTAATAGGGATGTGAACTGAGAACAATCTTAATTTATATGGTGAAAGATTAAATGAGCACGGCTTTATGGCTGATGAATAATTGGGAAACATATCCTACTGATCATTTAATTTCTATTGCCAAATGCATTATACAAGCAGAACAATTCTGACATAACATACTGTATATGGCTTATGAGGAACATCTGTTCAGCACCACAATAATTATAACAGTTTATTCGTAAATAATTAATATTCAACTCAACTGTGCGAAGCTGTTTTGAATGTACACTAATTATTATGTGTTTAATAATAATAATAATAATAAATCTCAGAGCCTTTGAAAATAATTTCTAACGTTTAATGATGCAGACATTTGTCCATACTGAAACATGAATGTTGATTTGAACAATTAATTAAAAGGTGATCCAGTAATTATGTAGTAATAATGAAAAACCAATTGGCTGCATTTACTTGAACAAAATTACAGGTAAATGATTCCTAATTCTCATTATTAAAATCAAACTGAAGTGTGCATGAGGTGAAACATGCACTCTGGAGGAAGCACCCTTCAAATCCGAGACAGCTGGAGCAGTGTGTAAAACTGTTATGTACATGTAAAACAGTTTAAGTCAATGTTTCCCCTAGAATTCTTCTCAGGCTTGGTGGCAAAAAGGTGAAATGCTAAATTGTTTGGTTATTTATTTCTTGTACAACACAAGACATTTGGTTGGTAATCTCCATGAGTGTACTACCGAGTGGCCAAGCGCTTCGTAATTCAGAAGTACCTTGTCTATTGCATGATTTTCACAATGAAAAATAAGGGCAATCTATGAGTATACTATGGAGTACTGCTGACCTGGAGAGGCCAAGCCCTTCATACAATAATTGTATTTTCTGCAGCACTTATAATATTATATAACACTTACTGACAGTAGGCATTTTATGTTGTAATAAACAAATAAAAATACCAGTCTCAAGTTTCTTTTGTATAATATAAATTAAGCAAAATATTTTGCTGCTTTTAATAAAATTAGCAACTTATTTTTAAGAAAAAAAAAGTGCATATATTCTGTTAAAACTAGAATTTCTGTACTTTTCTTTGTCGTTTTTTAAAAACCACACTGGTATTACGTTTCGCATATTACACTTATAAAATGTGAATAAGTATTGTCAGGTCATTTTCCTTTCCGAATGGTTCATACTACGATTAGAAACTGTGAATACTGAACATCGATCCAGTTTTACTAGAGTGAGCCGAAGCATTACTGTAGCTCCATAATATCAGGTTAGCTTAGAGAGCGGAAAAAACATGTATTTAATGGGTAATTCCACACCTCCAGCTTTTTATATAAGTATATATTATATATGAAGTGTAGAATATAGCAATCACACCCTTCAGCACTCATTACTGAGGAGAATAGGTTCAGTATTAGCTGAACTTAAGTGCACACATTAATGAGGTAGTTAATCAAAGCACACACATTCAACTGGAGTCTCATTGACTATTACGAGGAAAACAAACAAAAATAAATAGTAGGGCTGCAACTAACGACTATTTTGATAATCGATTAGTTGGGCGATTATTTTTTCGATTAATTGGATAAAAGCTAAACGCTTCTTTAATTTGATGTTTTGCTTATAATTATATATAAAACCATACCAACATTTTTTTAACAATAATTGCTGATGGCAATGGTGTTTTTTTTTTTGTTTTTTTTTATATATATATATGTGTATGTATATACACTACCGTTCAAAAGTTTTAGAACACTTGCAAATTTCTTT
>JAQQZT010000038.1:10496458-10514461 GCA_030068275.1 Clarias platycephalus | reverse complement strand
GATAACGGCATTCGTTGACAACGAATTTCATTATCGATAATTATCGATTTTATCGATTAGTTGTTGCAGCCCTAATAAATAGTAGCAAATAATAGTAAAATGGGTATGATTAGGTTAAACTAATTTAAAATGAAGAAAAACTTTTTTTTGTTGTAAAACAGACATAATATCAATATTTAAAAGCTACACAATGCCATAATTCATTTTTTTATCTATTATAAAGGCAATCGATTATGTCTACCTTGTTAACTCAGAAGCTTAGGATTACTTATTTAATTACAATGTGCAACACAATTGACAAAATGTCAATGTTATGTATTAGTTTATTCTTTTATTTAATTCTTTACGTTCAACTTTAGTCTTTCATAACGTAAGTCATGATATAAACCGTGTTTGTCAGTTGTCTGTGATTTGTGATGTCAGATGATCTGTGCGGTAAGTGAACAGGCCTAGTCCCCTGCCTCATGCCATTACTCTGATGCATGAGCTATTGATCTGTGGGCTAGATAGAAGACGCTTTTAAAAAGACCTTTATTGATTTAGGGAAACCTCAATATCGATAGAAGCTCTTTCATAAAATTGACGAACATGTGTTATTTTAATACGAGCTTGAAGAAGTTCTCTACATGACTGTCTCACAGACCGCGCCGTCTCATCACAGCGTGTCCGATTCCACTATCTGACCATTTGAACGCGGGTTGCTTACTGTCCCCTCCTGTGCTGGCTGTTACGAGAGGCCTTGGTGGACGAGCCTTTGGATTTGGGTGTGGAGGCTTCGGTGGTCTCGTTGGCACTCGGGTCTTTAGCAGGCGCTGGTGCCGGTAGAGGCTCCTGGATCACTCTGAGGTCATCCTTGCTGTGCTGGCCCAGGTGAAGCTTGGCAAAGTCGAAGCCCTTTACACTGGGGGTCTGCAGCTGGAAAGAGGGCGGGAGGGAGGGAGGGAGGAAGAGAGGAATTAGGGTGCGTGTATGGAAATAACAGATAATGCAGAGACGTAAAAGATGGAGTGAAGGAGACTGTGGGGCCTGAGAGGGCTGGGAGAAAAAGAAAATCTAGAAAAAAGTAAATCTATTCAGGACCTGATCTAGGGGTTGTTACAAGATGTGTATGTATGACAAAGAATCCTGAAATCAGAATGAAATAGTCATAGTGAAAAAAGCCAAATGAGCCACGCTTAAAAGAGCAGACAGACTGAATAGAGCGAGTAGGTCTGTCTGAGGCTGGATAAAGCACCAGATGAGCAGAACAAGCATGGCTCCAAACAATGCAGCTTAATTGTCAACAGCTCGTTTTTCTCAAGAGACAGACGGACAATGCAAAATCCTCCCGTAACAGCTGAAATGCTTTTGTTTATATATATATATATATATATATATATATATATATATATATATATTAGCTGGTATATTATCTGAGGCTGCTTTTAGGGCAATAAGATTCGCCGACTATCTTCATCTATCTAAACACGGTTGTGTATGAAGAGGACCAACTTGAGCAGAATTAAAAAACTGATTGAAAACGGGGACTGAATGTAGGACAGTGTTAACATGCAGAACACTCCAAAGAATAGGGATTAACAAAGAAGCATTCATACATGCACACATCTGGTGTTCTGAATAATTTTCCAATTTCTGCTTATCACGTGTAGGACACGGGGTTTGCCAGCTACAGTGTCCACAGCACCGACTGCAGCAGCTTAGCCAATTACAGCTTCTTGTTCCTCTGCTTTTTCTACTCCCTCTTTCGAATTTTCCCTTTGATGTCTTTTCTTTCATGGTCATCTTCCTTTACTTCCTCTTCGTCTTGTTTCTTACTGCTTGTGGCAGTAGAGATAGGTTTCTGATTTGGGATTTGAGAGGGAAAAAAACAGAACAATGCGGGACTAGAGACTAGTGACCAAATGACTACATGGTTCCTACAGGGAGGGAAAAACAAACAAAAAACAAAATACACTGTTATCTATGAGGGAGAGAATTCCAAAAAAACTTCACAGCTACCACCATCTACCTCCTCCTCTTCCTCTCCCTCCTCCTCTTCTTCTTCTTCTTCCTCCTCCTCTTCTTCTTCTTCTTCTTCACCTTCCTCCTCATCCTCACTACTCTCTACGACTAATAGCTTTTTACTTTTGACTGGGGTCATTAACCGCTGGAGTGAGGGTATGGATTTCTGTATTGAAGTAGTCGACTGGATGGAGACGAGAAAGTGAGAATGAGATAAAAGGAATGTAGGGCACGAAAACAGAAAGTAGTGGCAATGGACTCACAGTTAACACCAACGCGCAATGGATACAAATTGATTTCTCACAGGATTAAATTTGATTCCTCGTACTGAAAAATTGACTTTGCTTATAAAAGGTTTTCTTGGGACTAATCTTAGTTTTCTTTTACTGTTTGATGCACAAAAATAAACACACAAAAACCCAAAACGTGCAACCATGATGTCATCGAATAACAGCATGCAGTAGAAATAGGAATGGAGAGGGACTATGACGTTTCAATTTGTAATGCGTTTCTGTAAGTATCACGATATTAATAATTTTCCTTTGATTGTGCAAAGCTTATTTTGTTAAAAGCGATATACAAATAAAATTTAATTGAATTAATAATTAAAAAGAATAATAGTACATTTTATTTATCAGCACCCGAGGACACTTTACACTGAACATAAAAGGTGAGAAACTAAAAACAGCAATTAATAATAAAGAACTGAATCTATATAGACGATTAAGATTCGCTAGAGCAATGTTATGTAGACTTTAAATGGCAATAAAATAATTGTCATATTTTTCATAAATATCCTGATTCGATATTACTATTATTATTATTATTTTCTTTAGATTTTGTTACAATTCTAAACAAACTCCTACCACATAGGACACTGTGCTGTGTAGTTTAGAGTGTAGATTTATAGATTATAGAGGAACTGTAACACATTACTACTTTACCAAACATATACTTAAAAAAAAAAGATATTTTTAAACAATGATTTGTGATACGTAACCGTGAATCAATTAGCCCTCTACGTCTGGTTTCGTTTTCAAACTGATCAAAAAACGTTAAAAAGTAAAAAATTTAATAAACATTAAAATCCTGTGTAACGTCTATTGTTGATTGTTAAAATGTTAAACTTGGATAAATAGATCATCTTTTTTTCCTGCCAATATTCTGTTCAACACTTCAGTATGTGCTGGTATTGCACCAAAAAAAAAAAGTGATATGATGTGAGTATTTGCCAGAAATTCATGAATTTTAAATTGTTAAAATAATAATTTAATAAAGTTTGAATTGATTCTGAATAAAAAAAATAAATGAATTGCACAGCTTTAGGACAGAATACAGCACCTTTCCCAAAGTTCACAATCAGCTTTGCTCAGCTTTTGTGCAGTTATGATTTAAACTACTTAGGAGATCAACATATTTTCTATTGCACCATTCAGAAGCCTGACTTTAATCCTTCCTCTTCCAAACTAAATAAAAGCCGAACAGTTTACTTCCAAAAACAACAATGGCATCAGGCACTATACACCCACACGAGTCAAAGTAGAAGCACCATGAGTGCTCACTAATGTAAATACAGGGTTAGGAAATAACAGATCTGTGTTTGAAATGCAGTTCAAGTCATGGCACAGAACAACACGGAGTAAAAACACAGAAGCCGTGCAGAAGCTTATATACAGTACTGTGCAATCGTTATATACCCTGTATGTTTTAGTACAAACTTATTATTATTATTTTTTATGACTTTATTTTTGAGTTAGTATAAAAGCATTTCTGATTTTTTAACATCAGTAATCCACGACAAAATTAAAATTACAGAAATGCTACAGAAAAATATTTGTATGCCAGAAACAAAATGCAAGCTGATGGGTTTTGCATGGAAAAATACAGCAGGTGGAACAGTCTAATTTCCTCAGAAGAACTGTGGGTGTTTCTGCATAAGGTAACATTTAACTAAAATGTTGCTAATTCTCTTATAAAACCGCACACATTGTACCTGACACTAAAGGGTCCTCAAAGTATTATCACACCAAATAATGTACTGACTTTGTTTCACTAATTACTGTTTACTGGGTTTTGTAGACTTATTTATTTATTCATTCATTAAAGGCAACCTTGCTGTTTAGCATTTCTTTGCTGTATATTACCATTTCCATTAACTCACGACAGAATCAGATAAAAACAGAAATGGGTGTTTGATATTACGCATACTGACAAGTTTTTAATTGTTCATTCTGTTCGATTTATTCTAAAAGTAAATACAATACAATACAATACAAGCCCCGGACATATGTTTGCAACATTCGAGTTGCAAACTTTCACAGATACTCTCAGGGGCGAGAAAGGCAGAACGGGAGGTACGCAAGCAAGAAACTAAGCTGATCGGGCTGGTTTGTGACAGATATGAACAGATCTCGCATTACGAACATTCACAGATGAGAACAAAGTGCGTTAGTAGCTCCCCAATGTTGACAATTATATACAATAATTTTAGTGTGTAAGTGACTGTTTAAAAGTCCGGTGTAGGGGTGCTTGTTACGTGTTAGATGTTATTGATCTATGGGACGGGATGAGCTGTAACATTTAAGTGAGATGTTTTTGCCACTGGGGTAAACCATGAAGAAAATCCGTGAGGCAAGTGAATAAGGATAACAAAAGGTATTTTATTTTAACCAATTTCAAAGAGTAAAACAAAAGATAAAGTAAAGAGAAAGGGAGAAACTGAGGGTTTCTGAGGGTTTCTCCTGTGGGTGTATAGAAATGAGTCTGTTTCAACAGTTTCAATGAATCAGTCTGTGAGCACGATGATAGAAAATGGCTGCCCTGTAAAGCTGTCCGAATGGAGAATAATCCTTAACGAGACAGAGTTCACAGTTGGAAACAGCTCTGAGACAAAATGACATCCGAGCAAGCAAGCAGTAAACATCATTTAGCGTTGTCCACCCCCTAACGTCTTCCCGAGCTCCCTTTAAACGAGGTCAGCTGACCCTGATGTGTCACTAGGATTCCCGTCGTGTGTTTGTTTTTTTTATGCTTTACACTGTATATTTGAGTCAAGACTGTGTACAAGACTCACTTTGTCAGACTTACGAACAAATCTGACTTACGAACATGTTCCCAGAATGGAAATTGTTCGTAAGTTGGAGACTTACTGTACTAGATTATTTTGGATATAGCCTAGCACTGGCTCAAACTTCCTCACCAGTCTGGGCTTCGGAAGATGATCTGGAACACCAGAGAACCTGCACAGGCTGAGCATTTTAATTCAGATATGACCTCAGAGTCCAAGGGAAAAATAGGGATTGGGAATCAATATCATCACATCAGACTCCATTATCAGATTGTTCCACCCTTATGGTATGGTTGGTTTTATGTTTATAAGCTGTAACATACTGTGAAAGATTTTTCCGGACCTGTCATGCTTGAAAGTGAATCAAAGGTACAGCGGTTGTACCAGGACAAACTCCAGAGTGATGTCAAGCAACAGCAGAATGTATAATATTAGTCTTATTGACATCATGGATCTATACACTCTCTCAAACAGAGTGCTTTGAATGTGCTTTTTACATTTCCAGGATAAACTCTTCTCTAGCATTTAGTTTGAGTGTCAATCCCATTGCGCAATTTAAAAGTCTAAAGGGAAACCATAATATCATACTTCAGAAGTTTGAACTCATGTGTGCAACTAATATTATAAAGTTGTAGTGTCGTGATTACTCTCCGTGGCACTTTTATCAATATTTGCCCTGTTGTGTTACAAGTAAACATAAATATCTGTTCAAGTATTAAATAAGCTTCCAGTCTTTGCGTTTTCATAATGGTTGCTGTCTTTAGTTAATAATGCAACAATAATGTGACTATTCAGGTTAGCCCCCCATCTAAATAACAGTTTGACCCTGTGGACTACCCACAAATCACTGCGGCATGACATCACATTCCTTATTCCTGTGTACAAAAGTGAGATTGGAGTGGCACTGAGGACCAAATCAGTCCCCCTGAGATGAGATAAGCAGACAGAGCAGAGACACTCAGGAGCCCACTAGCTGATTAACTCCGTTCTTTGAGCGACGCAGCTCGAGAGACGAGACAGACGATGGTGCTAACAAAGAAAAAACAGATGCTTTCCCGTCTGTGCGATTTTTCTATTGCTACAAACATGTCCGAGTGGACGTTATCGGAGCAGACTTTTCTCTCTTACCTTCTGCCTCTGTTGGACAGCGCTCATCGTGTCTGCCTGAAACTCCAGCTTGTCCGTGCGGCACAGTTTCCAGTACAGGATGCTTATGATGATCATCACCACCAGCACGGGCACCACCACGCCTACTATGATCCATGTGTTCGTGTTCTCCGTCTCAGACGGCAATGCCTGCTTCTCCACAGCTGAACACACGAGACACAAACAGTGCAATTTATATTCCTGTAAATATACATCGCCACTTACTATGTATGATACATACTAACGTATGATACATAATATACGTTTATCCTTAGCAAATACAAAGAGAAAAAGTACATAATGAAAGCAGAGATAAAGTGGACAAGCAATTTCTGGCTGCAGCCCTCTACTGACATGAGTGATTGGAACCATCAGCTCTTGTTTCATAGAATGTGAATTTCAAGTAAAAAGTTTGGACACACCTTCTAAATTCATGGTCTTTCCTGATTTTAATTTCTTTCTACATTGTAAAACATACTATAAAACTACTTATGCTCTGTAAAGCCTTATCTGAGGTGCTGTTAATTGGTGACTGTTAAAGCTGGTAACTCTGCATCAGAGGTAAGTGTTGGTTTTGCATTCCTAGGATGGTCTTCATGAAAGCCAGTTTCATCACGGTGCTTGATAATGCACCTGCACGTGAAAAAACTGTTTTTGCAAGAACTATTCCAGAACAGCTGACCTTCATATCTTAAAATAGCAACTGACTGTTGCATCGCTCTGAAATCTCCAGGATTGTTCAAGAATGTAGAAAATAAATCACTAAACAAAAAAAAAAAAATTAATTAGAAGGTCTTTTGACTGCGACTGTATAGCCTAGACACTTCAAATCATTTACATCTAGGAGACACCCTTACCCAGAGTAACTTACATTTTTATTGGATTATACACAGTGTTGGGGGACGTTACTTTTTAAAGTAACTAATTACATTACACAATTACTGACATTAAAAAGTAATCCATTACGTACATTACTAGTTCGAGTACTTTTCCATTACAGAAAATGAAAACTCCTTTGTGATTCCTCATGCATGTGGTTTTAGTCAAGACCTTTCTAATAATTCTACCATCAACACTCAGCGAAGTTTGGCCCATAATCTGTTAACCACTAATACCCCTATCTCACCTACGCGGTTTCGCGCAGTGGCCGTAAGTACGGTTCATCATGATACACCGCGAACATCTTTCAGCGCGTCGGTCCTCGCATAGTCAAACCGCATAGGTGAGATAGGGGTATAACAGCAGGAGTAACAGAGGGGGGGGGCAGGTTATCAGGGGCGGGGCTTGTAGGACAACTTTCACACACACACACACACACACACACACACACACACACTAACAGATTGGAAATGACTGCTGTCTGGCTCACTGATTACATAAATTGTCTGAATAACAGATTACATTTTTTAAAAAAAAAAGCTAAATAACTGAGTAGTTAAATGCCGGACCTAACACGTTAGATTACTCGTTACATCAAAAAAGTAATCCAAATACTCCAACACCGATTATACATCCGAGCAGTTGAGAGTTAAGGATGTTGCTCAAGGGCCCAAGAGTGGCAACTTGGTGGTTTTGGGGTTTGAACCTGAAACCTTCTGAACTGTAGTCCAATCCCTCAACCACTGAGCTACCCCAGTACCCCGCTAAGCTAAATCATCAGGCCGCAGATGAAATGACTGTTATCTCTCCTAAGTTGCAAATGAACTCGTAGCTTGGTTGTTACCATCAGCCATAATATTACAACCATTTACAGGTGAAGTGAACAACACTGAACATCATGGTCACCCAAATCTCACTGAAAGCCCACGGGGACCAAAGGCTAGACCATCCACTCTGATCCCACAGAAACATCAACCCAGCGCAACACAAGGTGAATAAACAAGAGGAAAGCAAGACCTAAACTTTCCTCTGCTTAGACACAGAGCCTAAGGCCCATGTGCCAATTGAACCCCAAACCTCGATGCTCTTAGTAGTATTGTTTCAAATGTTACGGCTGATGGGGTATATCTGCCAAGCTTGGTGTCAATACGTAAAAGCTTTTCCAAGACATGCCGTTATTTCCTGCATTGCCATGTCTCCACTAATTACTTTCCCTGTCATGGGCAAACTGTTATAAACGACCACTCCCACATACCAGAAATCTGAGAGGCCTTTTTTATCTGGGTTGCTCTCATAATGCTGTGATAAAAATTGTGTAATGATTTGACACACACAGAAAAAAAAGGATCATGACATGACTTCTACATCAGTTGTAAAGTAACGTGCAGTTTTACTAATCTGTGAAAAAACAGCAAAATTTGCACAAAACTTTTCGGAAACCCTTAGGTACTGGCCCTTTGCTCGTGTACAATGTTCGAGCTAAAAATGTCACCCTGTGGCTTACTCGATATTTAAACCGTGCTTGTTATTTAAATCTGAATCTACATCTGGATTTCTGTAAGGCTGCTTTGTGATGATGTCCCAAAGCTTGGGAACTTGTCCTTGAGTGAGATGCTGCTGATAGGCAGACGGGACAGCCTCAGGCCTCCTGATACTCCACTGTTCCACAATAGGAAATGGCTTCATTAAGGCTAATGACCGAAGATTTTTGTGCTGTGGGTCAAACGGCTATAACTCCAGCAGCACAAGCGCTGCCAGATAAAGAGGCCGAGATCTGAAAAGGACACGTTCATTATACCCTTTTTGATGTCTACGGCGTGGAAAACGTAATTATTTAGCTTTCAGATATCACAGCCAACTGGCAATGAGGAATGAGGCAAGGTCAGTAAACTGGCTCTAATCGTTTGATAGAGAGAGACTTCCTGCACTGAATACAGAGCGTGGCAAAGTAGTAGTTGTTTCAGAATGTTAACTTACGCTGCGCCAGGATTCCCTGGATGCGATATCCCAGCAATATGGCCGCATGCTGCACATCCAGCCTGTTGAGCAGGTTTGCGGTGGTGACGGCGGGCAGCCTTTCACCGTTAGCACCTTCCACGAAGTAGATCATCTCCAGAGGGTTATCCAGATCTGCTAGGCGAGTGATCTGCACAATCTGAGTCACACATACATTTATATTTATATACATTTATATAAGACACTTTTTTAAAGACACTTTTTTATGCATATTCGCACACCATCTTTCTTTCAACAAATTTCATAATTTCTTAAATGTTCTACTGTACAGTATATTTCTATTTTTATGTACAGCATATTTCTATTTTTATTTCAGTTAAATTAAATTTTTCTATCGTATCTACTTTATTCATATTTATTTCTTATTATAAGCTTTAATTCTCTTTTTAAGGTCACTGATGGTCGTGTAAGCATTTCACTGCATATTGTACTGTGTATGACTGTGTATGTGAGAAATAAAATTTGAATTTGATTTATTTAAGTCGTTCGTCCACAAGTAACACACTATCATTTACATGAATATTTGTATATTGTATTACAAAAATATTAATTAAAATTTAAGAATTAAAGATGCACCAACTTCAGTGTTCTTAGCCAATGCCAATTTATAATTTTTTATTATATTTTTACAAAGTCTAAATTTGATTTTCTCTGATTATGTTTTTTTTTCCGTTCCTAAATAATTGCATGCATAAATACTGCTGTAAATTTTCTTTAAAAAATAAACAGTAGAGTTTTTCTTTAAAACTCTACTGTTTATTTATAAAATGTATTATTATTATTATTATTATTATTCAATTTAACTTTCAATAACATTTTCTTCTAACATTTAAGACTTTTCCTCACTCAAACAAATCTTCTAAAAAATGCTACTGGACAGCTTTTCTTGTATAAAAAAAACTGTCAAAACTATAAAAGAGGTGACAGCTTCATACCAGGGAGACGAAAGCTATCAAGTGCTCCCCCCAAGACACGCGATACTAGTCGACTACATGGTACAGTATGATTGACATGTGTGACACCCCTCCCCCCTGAGAGCACGACCAATCTGCTCCTTAGAATCCGAGCTATGGATGGCTTGGTCTGGATTCGAACTAAAAAATCTTTATTTGTTTGCTCATGTCTTTGTTTAAGTGGAATTTAACTGCACACTCATAAGCATGTTTTAAAAAATGTGCAACGTCATATGTTGAATTTTGGAATTTTTTTTTTTTTTACGTGTTACCGCAAAGTGTGTGGAATGAAGGTGTGAGATCGTGCTTATTAAGTAGATTTCAATTGCACACTTATAAAAAATGTACAGCGTATTAAAAACGTACAGCATATTAAAAAATGTACAGCGCCATCTGTTGAATTTTAAGATGAACTAATGATTGAAATGATTTTTTTAATAATATAAGGGAGCTTTCCGTTTAATTTTCACACGAGTATATCTTCGCTTCCCATGGACTGACTGCGATGAAACAAAGCCTGTATGTTACCTCAAGCTCGGCCAAATACGGCAGGAGAAAACCACATTAAAATTCATTCAGTGGTTTTTATGTGATGCGTGCACAAACAGACAGACAAAAAATCCAAAAAACATCTTGATGTGTTCTATTACTCATCATACGTCTCTGTATTAGATTTACTTTCTGCCCTCCGAATGGCAAAAGGTATGTCTGAGTAAAAATCGGGGCTAAGGTCTACTATAAATTTCAGAGTTATTGCGGTGGAAAAGGGCAGCACGCAGCCTCATCTGGTCTCGGCTGTGACTGCCATTTATGACACAAATGAACCTTAAGAAACACAAATTAAATGAAGCACCTTCCAATTTCACACTCATACACGATCATTGTGTATTTTTATGCTCACAAAAATTGAAGATGCTTTATTTGTACAGCTGGGTATTATTCACATTTCGCTAATTAGCATCTTAAAGGAAACGTTAACAGTTCTGCAGTCCTGTATCATCAATATCAACAGTGAGGATGTCTGAGTGTGTAGCTGGGGCAGTTGCAAAACCAGGCCGGTCTTTAATCATGCTGCCAGCTCGCTGCTGTGAAAGCCGACTGCCGCGTTCTTTACGTGTCCCGTGAAATAGGGGACATCTCTCAGCAGGACGGACACGTGATTCTAGAGTGACTCTGCCTGTGAAGAGGCTTCAATAATTGATCTGCTATCAGCTAACCATCCTATGAAGGCGAGAATAGGGACCAGTGAGTGGGTCCTCAGTTTAGGGATGAATAGAAGCTGTTGCTATGGTAACTGCTGGGCAAAAAAAAAAAAATGGTGATGAGCCGAGGAGCGCAGGTGGTGACGAGAGCCATACAGAGTGATCTGTTAAGAAGAAGTCGGAAAGGCTGAGGGGGTCCATGAGGACGATAATGAGGGCGACACAATTCAGCCATGTGCACGTGCAGATAGAAGTAATTTATTTTATAAGCTTCTACTCCCAAAAAAGGTGGTTAATTTGGAGAATAAAAAAATAGACTGGAGTGTTATTTGAGGGGGGTTTGGAATATCCTACCTGTACGCTGTTGTTGCCCACACTGGTGGCTCTTTTAAGGCGTCGGCCTACAGAAAGTCCCTCTCCAAGCAGCAGGGCTAGTCTCCTTTCCATCTTTGCCTGGAAAATCCTATCACTTACTTCATGCTCCATCACGCCCAGCAACACTGAAACAAACACAAATAAGACAGTATGACATGAAAACACGCCATGACATCGCGACACATATCGGCTGCAGATGTAGCTACAGACTAAAGCATTTTACAAAAGTTATGCGAGCGTTACACATAATTTGGGGTCACTTGCAAATATCTTTGTTTTTGTTTAGCGATTTATTTTCTACATTCTACAACAATACTGAGCATTTCAACAGTTGCTATTTTAAGACACAGAGGTCAGCCTTTCTAGATACAAAAGTTCTTGCAAGAACAGTATTTGGAAAACCCTCATGACTCTCAAGACTAAAACGTACCTCTGCTGCAGAGGAGAAGTTCATTTAGAGTCATCCAGAGTCAGAAATCACCAATTAACAAACAGCACCTCAGATCAGAGCCGGTATGAAGACTTTACAGAGCATAAGTAGCAGACACATCTCAATATCAACTGTTCAAAGGAGATTATTGCATATTTTTGCAACGCCTTCAGCATTGTAGAAAGAAATACAAATCAGGCACGACCATGGAATTAGAAAGCGATCCTCAACTTTTGAGCGGTAGCGTATCTCAGGCATGCACAACTCTGACCTTGAATTTAAGTCCTATTATGGCATTTCTTTCTTGCATGATACTGACTTGACTGAGCAGCAGTATTAAACTCAGAGCTGTACCTGTACATGGAATGCCGTTTGAATTTGGTATTTGTTATAAATAAAGTTATGAATGTACTTAATCTGAGCTGTAAGCGTACGAGATAAATACTTAATCGGCTTATCCTTAAACTCAAGCACAATTTCTTTACAGGAAAATGCATTTATTTGACAGCTTCAAACAATGATTACTTCATGTCAGCTTAAGATTTAGCATCTTATGGCTTCATGTTTATGTGTGATATGCAAAAATATAACTATACAGCAATTCGTGTATTAAACACAGTAAGTATCGACTGAGTAATCTGATTGGAGGACAATACTGAAAAATGGGAGAGCAGCTGCCTGCCAAAGCCCACATTTAACATCAGTCACGAAAGCACTTTCAGCAAGAAAACACACCTGATGTTAATATTATGTTATCGTAAATCACACTGTGTCGCCTTATTATCTACTTCGAAGTCATTCCGTATTGTCTTTGAACCGTCTGTGTAACCAGTTATTCAGACAATTTATGTAATCCGTGAGCCAGACAGCAGTCATTCCATTAGTGTGTGTGTGTGAGAAAGTTGTCCTACAAGCCCCGCCCCCGATAACCCGCCCCCCTCTGTTATACCTGCTGTTATACAGTACCACTAACTCACCTAGGCGGTTTGACTCGCGGTGAGAAGCGGTGTTACTGTAGGCACAGTGATGATGGTAGAACAATTATAAAGGTCTTCACTAAAACTACATTCATGAGGAACCACAAAGGAGTTTTCATTATTTTGCAATGGAAAAATACTCGAACTAGTTACTTTTATCAGAAGGTAATGCTGTAATGTGACCGATTACTTTTTAATGACAGTAATTTTGTAATGTAATTAGTTACTTTAAAATGTTGGTGGAGCAAATAACTGGTTAAACACACAAACAAATCATAATCTGTTGATAATAAATGGTGTTTGTAGAACTGTTGTATAAAAGTAATATCACATTTGAGGTGATGCTGTTGTACTGAATATTACATAATGCATATTCATCATATCGCAACAGCGCTCCCTCCTGTGTGATTTTGCTTAGTTAGCGATTATATACTTAATACTGTATAATGGAAATTTAATAGAAACTTCATCTTAAAAGTATCTCGCAAAAAAGAAGTGTGCATAACTATCCCTGTGTAAGTATTATCATAAAATTTGTAGTTAAAGTCACCAATGTGAATGAATGTGACGGTATAGCACCATTAAAGTATTCATCAAAGTCTGGACGAGCCTCGTGATTGGAGAAATAACTATTTATATCCAAATAAACCGAGACAAGCTTATCACACATTACCTGTCCTCACCCATGAAGAGCGTAGCAACTGGGTGGTGTTCAGTTCAGGGTAGTGAAATGCTGTTGACAAAAAGAAATCAATACATTATTAAACGATTGCAGTTATTGCTTATGGATGAAACTTGCAAATTTGGCTCACGTTCTGCGATCTGCTGGACAGGGTATCCCAGGTAGTAACTAAACTCCACCACACTGAGACGCCTCAGGTGACCGCTGACTTCTGAGCCTAGTATGTACCCTCTGGCATCGCCTACCACGAAGGTGACGTCCACCGGCCCGCGGAGCTGCGGCTGGGTTGGTGCCACGGCGCTCATGGTGATGTTTAATATCTGCAATGTTCAAAATCTTGTGAGATCACGACAGACAAACATGAGGGCACGTCTACTCGACAAATATAAAATATAATTCTGACTGAATGTGGACACAAACGGAGGGTATTTTTATAGCGATGAGTATTCTAAAGTTTAAATAGCGACGAGGTGTTTACGAGAACATCAGTCAAAGCAGAAGTGCGTTAATGTGTCACAACTGAGATACATGGAACAGTCCCGAACTCCAACGCAGCAAATCTCACTCTTTCAATTAGTTGCCTTGACAACTGTGGTGTTGAATAGTGCGTGCTCATCTTCCTAAATCCAATCAAAACGACCGTCTTAGAGTGATGTCATTACAGTGTACGGGAAGCAATCTATAGGAATTGCTTTCAATCAGCAAGCACAGCGGCAGTCAGTGAAAGAGAACCAGCATGTCTGCTACACTGCTGGTACTGTACAAGTCAAAACAGCTCGACAATAAAACCCTACAATATATCCACTGAAAGGGATTTAATCATACACCTGGAACTGAAAACAAAAACCGGTCTGTTTCTATAGAGGGACTGGAGGAGATAAGAGATCAGATGTGAGTCACTGGTGTTAAGACTCTCAACAGCTTGGAAAAAAAAACTCTACTAAGCAGCTTGCGTGGCAGTCTCTAACACATAAAACAATTTAGCTTATTTACAGAATAACTGCTGCAAAATACACCACGGTTGACCCCTGCGAAGTCTCGCGGCCTCGGATTTTTCCTTACAACTTAACGAATAAATGTTCCCGAAAACCCCTGCAATTTTGCGGAAACCACAAATGTCCTCCACTTTTTCCGTGGGAATATATAATGTTTTATGCGTACATTAAACTATTAAGAACAATATCTGAGCCAGGAGTAGCTTAGTGGTTAAGGCTGAAGGTACCAGGTTCAAACCCCACGACCACCAAGTTGTCCCTGTTGGGTCCTAGAGCAAGACCCAAAAAACTTTCATTTCATTTTAAACTCTTTCTTAATACAATACCCTAAAAAAAGACTGCTCAGGTGTATAATGAAATAAAAATGTAAGTCGCTCTTGGTAATAGCGTCTACCAAATGCCTAAATGTAATTTTTTGCATAAATATTAACATAAATTCAGCAAAATGTCCTTATAAAATATAATACTGTATAATTTTTTTGCACTGTAGAGAGAACACAAAGCGACCGCAGAGGAAAACGCAGCTTGGGATGGTGAATTATTATCGCATTTACGCTACTTACGCTACCAAAGAAAGTGACGGCATATACCAAAGAAAACGCGTGAATTACAGTACATACAGGCGTGACATCTGTATTTGGCATTCTAGCACTGACACAGCAGGACAGTACAGTACAGGGTTTACCTTTACATAAAAGAGTATTGTATTAAGCTGAGTTTTTAAATGAAATTAAAGTGTTTTGGGAGCATATTTATTTGACCACATCCAAAATTTGCGGTTTTTCACAATTCGCGGGTGCTCTAAGAACGTAATCCCCGCGAATTTCAGGTATCGACTATATGTAGGATTAATCTGCTTCAATTTGCTAGTGAGCATAAAGATTGGACCAATGAAAATTGCACCATTTGGAGCAATGGAGAAAAGTTAATGTGGTCTGATGAGTCCAGGTTGACCCTGGAGTGATGGTGTTCCATTAAGAAGAGAAGAGCATGACGTGATGCACCAATCATACACTGTACAAGCCTCTGGAGGTGGTGGTGGTGATCTGGGTTTGCTGCAGTTATGTGGCACTAAATGAAGTCTGAATGTAGTGATTTTTTTTTCTTCCCTTATGGAACAAACATATTGCAGGATTCACACTGTGGTTCTGGGAGCATGAGGAATCATTTTCACACATGAATTCACCATCTCAATGTGCACCGTAAACAAAGCTAAAGCCTTTTTGGCCAGGCAGCGTACTGTACTGAATGTACGAGGCAAATCAGACAAATGAGAATACAGAACATGGAGGTAATCCTTACATTTATGGTAAAGTCCGTTGACTCCTTTGAGCGACGGCGCACTTCGCTGAAAGCGGAAATCAGCCCTCTTTCAATGTGCTCGATGAACGTGCACACGTACATGTCTACGTGAACGGGCACAAACTGAAGAACTGCAGAGGAGGAGTACACGATAAGACATCAAATAATAAACCATCTGCTTTTACTTTTAGACTTCAAGTCAAAAAGACTTCAATCATCAAAAATAGAGATTTGTGTTAATGTAGCAAACCAGATATACTGTACAGTACCAGTTAAACGTTTGGACTCATTTTTTTACATTCTAAAACAATAATGGATTTTTAAAAACTATGAAATAACATTAGATCATTAAGTAACAACAACAGTCAAGTGTTATTCTAAGGCACAGCGCTCGGCCTTTATGCAATAGTTCTTACAAGAACATTATGGTCAAGTGCATTTGCGCAAAACCCATCAAGCACCATGATGAAACTGGCTCTCATGAAGATCATCCCAGGAAAGTAAGACCAAAACTTTTTTACAAATGTTAATACTTTTTTTGTATTAAAATTCATTTAGAGTCACCAGCCTCAGAAATCACCAATTAACAAACAGCACCTCAGATTTGAGGCGTTATGAAGGATTTACAGAGCATAAGTAGCAGAAACATCTCAATATCAACTGTTCAGAGGAGATTAATGCATTTTTTGGTCGCCTTCAGGATTGTTTCACATTATAGAAAGAAATACAAATCAGGAAAGACCATGGAATTAAAAGGTGTGTCCAAACTTTTGACTGGTACTGAACAGCATGTGCAATAGTTAAATGGATGTAAACATGTGACGTGTAGATTTCTACCAGAGTGGATGTGGTACTGTAGACCTGGCACTGGACTGATTGGGGAGACGCTGAGAATGATGTCAGATGCATGTGCAAACCGTCTCAGAGCGTTCATAACTGATATGGCTGTGTAGACAACAGGACCAGACACAGCCCGAAACACAAAGTCTGGAGGGGATTTCACCACCTACACACACACACACACACACACACACACACACACACAAAACAAATAAATCAAGAAGTCTTATTTACAGTCAATCCAATAACAACTAAAAAGGATTATAATCACTTCAATCAAACAACCACCCCATGAGAGATTATCATGATGAACATAAAGACATGACCATTCTGTTTTTTTTTTTTTTTTAAAGAGCTGCCAAAAAAAATAAGCATCTGAAGCAGTCTAAACTATTTGTTTACACTTTGAGAATGATGTCACTCCATAAAGCCTGTCTCTGAAATGAACAGATAACACGAGACAGGAAGAGCTGCGCGTTTCCGGATTGACTCTTGAAAGCCGACGTGAAGCTTGCGGGTGGTCATTATGCGACAATTTGCCAGCTTTTCTCAGAAACGCTTACAAGATTTGCAGATTGTTGTATTATTGCAAAGTTAAAAGATAAAACAATAAAAATATTAGTAATCTATATAATTAAGGGATATCACATAGGAGAGAGAATATCAGTGTATCAGAATATCAGTACAACAGCAGGAACGCGAATGAGGCAGAACTAGCGTTGAGCTACTGTAGTAGTTTTAAATTCTAATTTTATATTCTTATTTATATTCCAGATAAACCATGTAGGTGGTGGACAGTCCTGAGAAACTTGCACCGAGTATCATGTATCACGCATGCGCTTCTTGTTTTGACGTCACGTGATCACAACTGAGCCAACGTTTTTTCTCTCTCTTGCGCTGCGCAATTGTTGATAATCGTCTCCCCTGCTGGGTCTTAGTGCTCGTCTCTCACTGGTATAATCGACATCCGTGCACGCGTGTACTGTTTACTATAACACTGTGACCACGTGTGTGTGCGCGTAAAACATATTTTATTTTGTGTCTGTATGCGTGTGTACAGAGCGTGTAAAGCAAAAGCAAGTCTCATTAGAGAGGTTAAAGATCCATTTTCTCTCTCTGCTCAAGACTCAGCCTGCTC